>CAAKHF010001175.1:4293-22867 GCA_901007745.1 Hippocampus kuda | reverse complement strand
AAACCCCAATTATGAATATCTTCAAAAAAAAGATGTGTGTGTGTGTGTGTGTGTGTGTGTGTGTGTGTGTGTGTGTGTATCAAGGTTATTGTAGTGAACGAAAATTGGAATTATAAAACTGAAACTACATTTTACATTAAAAACTAATGAAAAACTAACACGATTGCAAAACTGTCCTTTGTTTTAATCTTTGTATCATATATATATTTGAAACTATATACTGTATACATATAGTCCAGAGTACAACTGAGTATAAGTTTCTTCATGTTTCTCTCTCTCGCTCTCTCTCTCTCTCTTTCTCGTAAAGTATCTTGTACAGTGTTATGAGTGGTGAGAGTACTTTTCAACAGGAATTCAAGCCACAGATCTACTTTAGAAGTTAGCGACTTGGAAAACAAGAGATCGTGAGACAATTCTAACTTTATTTATGACGAGAAGGTTATGATGCACCTAATTTTAGAAGCAGTATTCTGCATTGTTTTAATTGTACTGAAAAGTCTGCGGACTGTTTCACAGTACATGTATTTGATTTGTGGATGGTTGTTAAAACGTTTCTTATTTTTGTGGAGTTCTTACTATACAACACTTACAGTGATATTTTTAATTTTTCTGCTGATTCTGCTACTGGTCTATAATTTGCTGAATGGTCCTGATTACCTGAAAGAAATGCTAATGTAATGTAAACCCAGGCGGATTCTGAGGTTTGTAGACTCGGATCAATTACAGTAGTGGAGCCCAAAGTACAAAGCAAACATGGTATAGCAGTATTTAGCTGTGATACTGCAAGCAAATGAAATAAACTGCCAACAGGAGTGAAATCAGCCCTTTTTGTATTTTTTGAGGGGGAGGGGGTTTCTTTGCTTTCAAAGCAAAGAAACCCTTCTTTGCTTTGCTTTTAAATGTCTTTAACTCTTCTGTTTGTAAATGCCTTTTAATGTTGTATTTTTAATGATGTGATGCACATTGAGTTACCTTTTGTATGAAATGCCTTCTATAAAAAAAAAAGTTGCCTTGCCAATCAGCTTAGTATACAAGTGATGCCATAGTTAGAGGCTGCTGCGTTATTGTGTGTCTTATCAGCCACTTTCAAGGACATTTTCTCCATGTCCCTTCATCTGGGCATGCACTCAACTTTGCAATTTGCAGGCTGTGTCTCATCCATGAAAATCACAAAACATTTTGAACAAAACAAACTCTCATGATAATTATCAAACTCCTGGGCCATTTATACTGAATCCATTAAATAGTCAAATCTGTGGCCCGTTTTTGAATTCTGAGAAATCTGGAATAATCTTCATTTGTTGTATAATCAAAACAATGGATGACAAAATAACGAGCCACCAACAAATGATACACAGATTCATGTGAAACTTGAACATTATTGTGGCAATAAAAGAACATGATGTTAAAATAAAACAATTTTTTTTTTTAATAACTTGAGGATACAATGTTATTTTCATGGAAACACTTCCTTTAGGCAGAGCTTCTTGATCATCTGGTTGCACCCTGGACACATCACTCACCAACTGACTGAATAATACATGCAATATAATAAAGGGATTTTCTACTGCGATTAAAAACAAATCCGGTATATGTCCAGAGGGGAAATGTCAAACTACTCACCAGCTTGACTCCCTTGCTCTCAGTTCGGCGTTGACATTTGCAGTAACCGGCAACAATGGCGGCAGCCAACAGCAGACCGGTGACCAGAATGCCCACAAATACAGAGCGACCCGATGAGGATGAGGATGATGAAGACAGTGGCGCCTCCAAATTGGTCACTCCCAACTGCAAACACAAAAGTGAATACCGCCGATGAGACGCTTAAAGAGTTATGGCGGGTTAAGTGAGAAACACAAGCGGCAAGGAAATCTGTTGACAACTGCAAGCGTTATATACAGTACTGCTAGAAACTGTGACCAATCAATGGAATTCCTGCTTTACCAAATTGAGCTCATCGCTATGTATTTTGGAAGACTGAAACAAAAAATGGGTCCGTTTCAGTTACTCGGGTACCATGCCATCCAAAACCATTAAGGTTAAACGTTACAGGTCAAGGACCAATAGCGAAGTCTAGGTTACTCTCCAACTCTTTATCAAAAAGTATTGTGCGCTCTCTTACCTTGTCTTTCAATTCCCCCTTGAGGGCTTCAACCAAAGTATGTGGTTTGGCTGCGCGTGGGAGGAAAACAGAATTTAGAAATGACGAATGATCACCAGAATGACAAAAGTGACGGTTGTCCAGTCTCGGCTCATTCATACCATCATTCCTGACCATTCTGATGTTGTTTCCCTCCTGGTAGACTTTGATATGACACTTTTCAATGTAACACTGGATACCACTGTTTTGAAGGATCCGTTTGGTGTCCATCTGAAAATGCAGAAATAAAATTACAGTTCATCTCTGCTTTGGAGATTGGTTGAAGACTGACAGTTCTTTGCTCAACTGTTTGGACCGCCATTCTGTTGTTTCACTATTTGTTACCCCACCCTACACCTCCCCCCCCCAGATATTCACTCCCTAGTTTGCGCAAATATCTTAAAAAGATTTGCATATGCTGCTCAGGGTGGGGTTTTGGGGCCAAAAGACAAATGCGATTTCCGGAATGTCCTCAGAGCATGAAGGCTTTTGTGTGCGTCACAGAAGTAGACCGCAGCTGTATGGAATACTTGCTGACTTTCCTACGCCTAGTTGTGATCGATGATATCACCTCATTGCACAATGAAGACTTGGGATCACTCTTCATTTTCTATAATGCGATCCAGGCGTCTTTCTTTGTTCCCAGGGGACGCCTGTGCGCAAACCCCGGCTCACAGCTAATTGAGACGGAGCCCGCAGCTGCACAATCCAGATTTTGTGAGGCGGGTAGGAAAAAAAAACTCAGCAGAGCTGAATTTGTGATACACAATCACTCCCATGGAAGCCATCCTCTTCTGCGTCTGTCTGTGTCACATGTGGTGCATCACATGTCTCCTGCACTCAACTTGGCCTTGTGTGACTTACTGGACTCACGCTTGATGAGGAATTTGAAGTTCAGCAAGTTCCGCAAGCCGTTGCTGCAATGCATTATGGCTCTGATTTATGGTTGAAGGAGTCGAGAGCAATCATGCCTGGAGTAAAGTCATTCATCTGCTCTTCTTTTATGATGTGCTTCGTAAACAAACCATTCTTTGGCAGCCTAGTCCATGTTGAGCTTTAAGTTGACTGCAGCAGATGACTTCTTCAGATGGTCCTTTAGCCTTGTGAATGTTGCATTTTAAACCCAAGAGGGGGGTCAACTGTTCACGTCTATGCACCTGGAGCCTCATATGGCATGAGAAAACTACCATTCATCCTGAAAAGCTCAATACTTACTGGTGTGATATGACTTGAATTCATTTAAAACATACATGTCATATGAGATGAAGCAATCACTTGTGTCAAACACGTTTGCCGACAGCATCCTTACAGTGTGTCCTGTGTTAACTATCTGGTCAAGAAAACAAATGAAAAGAAAAAAAAATGTTTGGCAAAATCCAAAATACACCTAAAGATTGAACTGAGTCTCCAGTCTCGACCGATTCCGATTAGTCACTCTTGCCTCAAAGTCATATTGCGAAAAAGATGAGTGTGAGTTACCCACACAGTCAGTGTAAGTGACCACAGCCTTGACAGCTTTACTCTCATCAATCTCCCCCTTGCCGACACACTCCACCACGAGCTGTGGAGACAGGAAGTGGCATGAGATATCTTGTATGTTGCACAAGCCTTTAACATCACACCCAAAAGTCATCAGCGAATCTTTTTTGAAAATTCTTCACCTTTGTTTTACTGACGTTAGACAAATCTGACGACTCAAGGATGAATGTGCCATCATCACCAAGAGCACTGGGGCCGGCTGTGGTGCCCGAGGCTCCGCCTTCCTGGTTGTCAGCGCTGGGAGAATTGTTCTCTGGGGGTGGCATATTTTCAGCAGGTGCGCCAGTGTCTCCTTCAGCCACTGGAGGGACACCTGAATCTGGAGCAACGGTGGTCTGTGGCTGGACAGCTGAGTCCATTACACCGGGACTGACTGAGAGTACATGGATAGAGCAAATTAGTGCAGACAAGTGCGTCTTTCCATCCATTTTCTGCTGCTTATCATGTTTGGTGCCACCACTTAGTTGAAGTCTCAGCTGCTGTCTTAAGGCACATAGAAACAAGCATTCACACAAGAATCATCTACAATGCTTCGTATTTGTAGTCGCGATCATGATTTACTCAATGAATTTGTCATTTTGGCTCATTCAATGTAATTTGTTGTAGGTTGGAAGCAAGAGAGTGCTGACAAAAACATGCTCAGATCGGAATTAGTTTCAAATAGACACATTACATCTTTGTTACTGATTCCGATTCCACAATTGCCACATCGGGGAAACCTACCGTCACTGTTGTCTGCGGCCGGATCACTTGCTGGCGCATCCGTTGCGGGTTCATCTTGGCCCACCACACTGTCTGCAGAGAAAGAACAACAGCTCTGAAGCTCTGTTTGACGACAAAACTTGGGCACCAGTGGCACCGTCTTGGGACAATGCTGCCGCCGTAAACACTGGATTGTTTGGCGAGTGATGGTTTAAACAGCTTGGCCTGGCAAACCAAAAGTCAAGAGGCCGGCCTGAGTGTTCTCCAACTAATTGGAAGACACATAGAGACCAATTGTCTGTGTACCTGTGCAAATAAACTGCCAAAGGGTCACAGCCTCTGACTGTCTCTTCTTTATCTGGGTAGTGAAAAAAGACAGAGAATGCAAACTAAATATATAAATAAATAACTAGATATGTATGTGTATGTGTATATACTGTATGTGTGTGTGTGTATATATATATATATATATATATATATATATATATATATATATATATATATAGATAGATAGATAGATAGATAGATAGATAGATAGATAGATAGATAGATAGATAGATAGATAGATAGATAGATAGATAGATAGATATTCTTTTTTTTTGAGTGATGGTATATTTTCTATAGTAATCTGCTTTCACACAAACTCAAATGGTGTGTGGCAGTGAGATAAACGTGATGGGGTTCAATGCAACAGGACTAAACAACGCTGGTGTGTGTGGGCCCTCAAACAGACACGTCACTCTGGCACTGTCAAGCCCCTCAATATCTTTTTTTTTGTCCCAAATGACCACTTAAAAGTTGAATTCATATTAAAAGACACGCTTCAGAAATATGATTGAAGAAATACTGTAAAATAGTCCTCGACCACCTTGTTGCTTGCGAGATCTTCTTCACAGCATTATTAGTGTTGAATTCAGGCTGCATTCCCAAAACAGAACAGATGTTTGATGTTACACAAGTGTTAGGTGAGGTACGCTAAAAACTGTTTTGTTTTGTTTTTTAGTAAGATTCTGAGAAACGTTATAGTATTGGTAAGACCGCTATCATAATAAAATGGTGACCTGCAACTTTTGTATCGGAAGGGGTGTGGCTTTAAATCATTCGACAACTTGGATGATATTCTCTGGATGCCACATAAACGAAAAGAAAACTGAACAGGACGTCAACATGGATATTTTTCATTGTATTAGACAATGGTGTCCAGGCCTTACTATTCATCATCTAATGTGGAACCAGTACCGTCCTTACGATTTCTACTACCCTTGCGCGTGGATCCAGGGTGGGAGACCTCGTGGCAATTTCGGCAAAAACAAATCCTGTCACACCTGATTAAATGGATGCTGTGAGAGACTCGGGGACACCAGCGGCATATTCTGTCAAGAAAGGCAGCCAACTTCCTCTCTGTTGGTATTGGAGCTGTTTTGAATTGGGGAGGGAAAAGCGAAGCAGCTGCCTTCTCTTTCACATCAGTTGGCTCGTCGGAATGTTGAGAAACCTGTGACTTCATGTACAAGGGGAAAGCGTCAGCAGCCTTAAGGATTTTGTATTAGACCTCCGCCCAGACAATACAGAGACAACGCCCTGGCTCTCTTTTTTTGTGCCACACCCGTTTTGCTTCCAGATGTCCAGAGAGAAGACCCTTGAGATGACCTTCCACGTCTGTTTGTAAATACCTCCTCAACTAAATCAGGAATCGATTATATATAACCATCAAAGTCACTTTGGGTCAACTATTTCATCTTGGCTCCTTCAAGTGTCAAATAACACCCCCAAAAAAAGAAAAGCAAGTGAAGACTACATCTTAAAATGATCTTTTGAATGACCATAAGGCCAAAGCTCAAAGTGTTTCTCAAGATAAATCAGAAAGAACCCGGAACTTATCCCATTTTACAGGCTGCAACCACTTCATCTTTGCCACTTTTTGAACTCGCCCCTCAAATGAAGTCACCAGTATCCAAAATGGTTGTTAGTTAAACTTTAGTCAGAAAGACAATGTTTGACCACAACATGAGAATCCTGAGTTCCTCACAATTATCTGTTGCTCATTGCAAGTGGTTGTCTGCTTGACGTGTCTGCCAAGCAACTCAACAGTCCCAAAAAAAAAAAAATGATGAGAATGGTCCATTGAGAGTGAGCAGATAAGTGCCAAGGCCAAACAACTGTCCTCTGGGAGTAACCATGATAAGTGAAGAAAAATTCCATGCTCATCAACCAAAATGTTTTGGGTTGTTTTTTTTCTTGACTTTGGTTTATTCCCCAATGCTTCACAAGGTTTGTGGAAATGGTGTAAAGCAAGATAAGATTCTCTAATGTTAGTGGTGAAAAGTTAGCTAACCAGCATCAAAAATGAGTCTTAAGCGTTGGGGAATGTTTATATCACAAAACGTTTCCTTCAAATTACAGATGGCAAATTTAACAAACTTTTTTTTCCAGATTAAAACCTTTCAATAAGCTTTCGGCTTTTTTTTTTTTCCAAGACAAGAAGCAGTCTCCAGAGCCAAGCAATTAGCATAACCAACAGTTGACCTTTGCAATAATGTCATAAAATGCTGTTTGAATACTGAGAAGAAGAAAATGACTGAAGCTTTCAAAGCTAAACCAACATTTACCCGAGCACAGTTTTGAGGGTAGTCGTTGCGGCCACATTACTATGCTCCTCTGTAATATCACACAAACCAACATCTTGGTGCCAGAAAAAAAAAAAAAAAAGACACTACTTCTTTCCCAAGAGGTTCCTTGAATACACTCGTGTACATGAATTGACAACTATTTTTGTTCCCACACAGATGGGTGGTAAAAGTCGACTTTTCCACCCAGTCCGCACCCCTAGTGTTTTTAAACCAAATATAAGTCCGTTTGGAGTTGGGGAAAGGAATTAACAACAACAGGTATTGGAACGTATCCATGCACATCCTTGGACAGGATGTGTCTGTCACAGCACTCCCACAACCGTGGGTTGACCTACCAGATGGGGAATACGGTGTGGACAACAGATAACGCTCACCCATGTGTCGAAAAATGTTCATTGGGCTTCAGGGTTGCGGTCCATGAATTTTTCCAAGACGGTAAGTGGCTGAGCAAACATTTAACACGGTTGTAACTTAGAAATGCTGTCTGGAAGTTGCTGTGTCTGGAGAGAGAACATTTTATTTCACTTGTGAAGCTTCATGAAGCACAAAATATTTGTGTTGACCGGGCTATATATATATCAGTGCCTTTGGACAGAACAAGCAAATATATCACACAGTGAGAGGGAATACTGCATGCACCGTATAGTTTTCTTGGTAGGTGGCCGAAGTGGTTCTCTTTTTTCCCATTTCAGAGTGCCCCTACAGATACACTTGACTGTAATCACAGCAATACAGCTTTGCTAAAATATGGCCCCTTTTCTATATGGAGCTGCAACACGGAGATGTAAAATCCCAAGTTGGAGCACACCCCCAAGAAGGATAAAAGTAACGTCACCAATGCCCCCCCCCCCCCCAACAGCTAATTCACTCTTTGAACCATTTGGTGATATTCAAAACCAGTGTTTCTGTCCACTTTGTAAGCGGACAAGAAAGTGGAAATGCCAGCTGTGTCAGAGGCGACGGATGTATGTGTGTATGTGGACTGCTCCATTCCAGCTGCTGCTCTTACATGAAATGAAGTTGGTGGGGGTTGTGAAGGTTGTAAAAAGACTCGCAGACCCAGAACGCTGAACGATCAGGTTGGGATTTGATTGTGACCCTGGAGCTCACACACGGAAAGAAAACCCTACAGAAGAAAAACTTTCTAAAGCACATATGGAGGTCATACAGTGAGCGTTTAGAAGGTGGTAACCAATCTGGACACCTTGTTCCATCTTTGGGAAAGCACTTATGTGCAATTAGGAAGCGCTAAATATGCTTTCACAGAACAATCATTATAGAGAGCAGTAAAAAGTTCTCGGCTATTCTCATTAAAAAAACTTTTCTCCCCTGAGGTGAGCCATCTTTGCTTTGAAAAGATAACCCTCCGCCTGGTTGTCCCACGCGGATCGACCAATGAGAGGTGGCGTGCCACCTTAAGATAAAGTCAATTTTAAGTGGAAATGACATGCTTTCCGAGTTCTTGTTTTGCTACTCATTAGCTGTGGCTGCTTGCGGTGGCTATCCCATCAAATTGTCCTCTAAAAGTTGAGGAGAAACCCGAGAAGAGAAGGTTGTTTTGCTTTGTATTTTTCTTTAAACTGCTTAAATCATGTGGCTGTGCTGCAGGGTGCTTGGGGAACAAAGAACAATAAGGCGCGCCGGGACAGCAGTAATTGGAACGGCAAAGTTTAACCTTTATCGCGTAGTCTGCTATTCATTAGGCTTGTTTCACTGGGTAAATGTTGTTACTCGATGATTTACTTCTCCAAGTCGGCCCCTTTCCTGGATGACCATTGAGCCAGCTGTGACAGAGGTCTTGTTTTGTTTTGTTTTTAATCGTAAATGTTTTCTGCTGGCATCACATGAACATAGTGCAGAGGGAGATTGTCACACCCGCAACACCTGGCAGATGGGGTAACGGAGTGGAAACTGATGGCAGACACTATTTGGTTTATTGCTTTTGAGCTGAAACACGTTCAGCTCGCTGCAAGCGACGGCTGTGGATAATTGGGACGTTGACGGCGCACAGGCTCCACTTTTAATTATTTTGCTAGATCACGCTGTAACTTTGGGTCCAAGTGAACCCACACCCTGGGCTTGACCGAAGACTGCCAAGGCTTATGTAACAGACCCACGCCCTTCAGCATCTGAACGCAATGTTAACAATCAAAACGTTTGAGCCAAAAGAATGCTGGTCAATAGCAATGGCCTTAAGAAAATCAAAGGTAATATTCTGCCTGTGCTTATGTTTTAGGAATTCACGGAATGAGACCCAAAACTTTCCTCACTTGAGTTGACAGTGGCGTTATGATGTAATTGCACTGACAGCATCTGCAACGAGAATTATGCTGATGCTTTTTAACCACATCCCCTCAAACTAATCCAGACATCCTCCTCAAGCGTAAAAAGAAAAGAAACCCAGTGAAGTGCCTCTTATGTAGGTGGATGGCTTAACAGCTGAATGGCGCACCGACTTGAATTAATGAATCAAAACACGACACATGGGTACATTTCCATATAAAAGACTATCTATATGATAAACACGAGGCACTCTATATTTACTGAAAAAAGTACTGACATAGAGGGTCGTATTTTTGGCTTTACATCAACATTATCACTCTGAACATGAAAATGGAAGTGAGAGCTTCATTTTGGAGTCCACTATAAATACTCATTTCAGTCTGTTTGGTGTTATCTGAGTCTCCGTGGCTTACACCATTTTGCATGGCCACATGATGCACATTCGGGGCACAAAGGCCATACTGATCACTGGCAAGGGTATGCTGAAAAATCACATGCACTGCACACTTTGGAAACTCCCAACCCTGAGCCAATATCTTGGCGTGGTTCATTTTAACATTGACTGTCACAGCTGCCTTTGTCCTTGAGCCATTGAAGATGATGAGCAGCGGGGAGACAGGGTCCCTGCTCCCACAGCCTAGAACAGTTTGGGTTTTCCCCCGAAAAAAAATTCAAGGTTGATTGACATCATTCAAAATGGCCTTTCATTTCCTTTGCGATGTTACAAACTGCACATCGGTACTGAACAACAAAAGTTGTGTAATCAGCCCGCTCTTGTTGGCAGTCATGTTTGTGCTATGGCCTTCTTGTTTCGAAGCAGTCTAAAGATATCTGTCAGCTGAATATGTGGTGCCAGAACACAAATCGGAGGTCTTTGTTCTTGTGAATAGAGTGGCTTTCATCTGCCTAACTTCGTCTTCTGGTTGCACATATTGGTTGATTCCATCTGAGAGCTGCAAGCTATCCAGCTTGTTTGTGTGAATACAACAAAGTGGTGTTCAAAATGGGCCGGTCAGCTGCCTCGCCCTTGAGCAGCTGATGACATCACCGCTACTAAATGTAATGTGGATTCAATTAAACCTCCTGATCTGTAGCAGTTTCACGCCAAGAGCACGACAGAAGAAGTCACTTCACTTCATGTTGGCCTCTGACCTCAAACACCGAGCTGGCCTTCGTACTTTGCAGTCAGCACGTTTGTTGATACAGTCGAAGCTCTTTTCAATGTACCCCGTTTACGTTTCCACCCCTACAACATTCACATTTCAAAGTGCTGATTTCGTGTAATTCATTTTCCATTTGCGGATTTTGCTTACAAGGAATACCTTTATAATGTAAACTTTATTATAACGACCAGATTTTTTTCCACAAAATAGTGAAAAGGCCTTTGTTATAACAAATTGTGGGACGCTAACTGCCGCCGCGCCCTTTCTTATGAACAAAATGTATAGCTCGGGATTCTCCTCCGTTGCCTAGCAACGCTACAGATCGACTCATACATTGTTATACTTCCGGAGGCACAGCGCGATCCTGAGCGTATGGTCCGAAAACATGTCTGGTCAACGGAAGCGAATCTCGCTGTCTGAGAGGGCTGAGAGGGAGTCACCCAGACGAAGCTCAGCCAAGACTACGAATTGGCAAAGTCAACGAGTTCGATAATCATCCGTAGTGGCAACAAAATCATGGCGGAGTTGGAGGCCAACAAATTGAAAGATGATCGTAAACAGCTTCGAGGTGCGGCACATCCTAAATTGATGACAGTTGGCTTCGTCAGTGGCCCTGGCAGTTGCCTATGGCGGGTAACTTTTGCTGACTGAATGTTTTCAGAGATAAAGTAGGAACGCTACAGTTGTTTGTTTCATGTCTTATAAAATCATTTTTTCTTCATACCGTTCACACATGTTTGTAATTGTCAGTTTTAGGCTGTATTACATGTTCATGTTTTTACATCTATGTGTCCGTATTGTATTATACAACCTAGTTGGCGGCCATTTTGTTGGAAATGGTTAGAATGAACTACCATTATAATGTACAGATTCCTTTTGTCCGTCGAGGTCTGTTGTAATGACATTGGACTGTACACGTGACATAATTTTGACTAATATTACATACGCTGCCCAGTCTACATATTCACACTTGGCTGCCGAATCAAGCCAAGTGTCAGCAATGTTTCAGATCTGTGTGATCACAGTACCACTGAAGAACGGAGGCTGGCCTCTGAAAGGAATCAGCTTCACCGCACAAGAACACATTAACAGACAATTTGAAAATTTGAGGACGAGATGAAAAAGTCAATTATAGAAATATCACATAGTTATCAATAGTGCTTGCATGATGGACCTGGGTGCGCAATTTTTTTTGTTGATGTAATTAACATCGAACAAGCATGTGAATTTTGGAACGCCGATGAGAATCTCTCTCCAAAAAATAAATAAATAAAATTGCAAACAGGCATGTGTAACTTTCATTTCGGAGGTAGTGAACATACTTGGATGATCGACTATGCCGTGTTGAAGAGCGCAGACGATAACTGGATTTCCATCTACCTGTAAATTGATTTGCCCTCTGGTAAGCGGCTGATGTAGACAGTTCCCCTCATTTTTCTACAAACGAGCAGCATGTTCAGCCATCTCATGGTCTTTTCTCTCTTTCAAGTCGTTCCTGAGCTATTTTCATCTCACCGGCGTAGTGGTCAAGGACACGCCAAATTTGACACTGCAGAAGTCATTGAGCCTGGACTTGAGCACCAGTCGAAATTTGGTGGCGGCCGTGGCATGAAAGCCATGCAGTCGTCACTATGCAATTAGCATGTGGCCTCTCACACACGCATGCCACAAGCATGCACGCGCCCGCAGGGCCGCTACAGGATACAAAGCGTAATTATTCTCAAGCGCAGCTTTCTGCCCCTGAGCAAGACTCTTTGTGTCCGGGGCCACCATTCTGCCAAACATCTTCAGCACATGGTATAACCCACCAATTTCGGACAACTTTCTACTTCCAGCTTTCCTACTTTATGAACCCCTGAGGGGATTCTCTTTACACTCGAATGAGTAATGTCAGAATGAAGGTGCTGTAACTGTGTTCCAAACCGGATTGGTTTAGGGGTTCAGTGAAAAAGAAAAATCCAGCATCCAGTTATTACAAATTAAGACTGGTCCCCAAGGCGACGGGACCACAAAATGACTGGCTGCCCCGACTTGTGAACAAATGTAACAAGTGAATTTCCGATTGAATTTCCGTCTGCGCAACAGAGACACCGACATAAAGATAACATCAACCCAAAATCCACATGCGTGAATGACAAGCGAGATGGAAGAAAGCGAAATGAATACAAAAACAATCAGAAAGCTAAATTTCAAAATAAGATGTTTGAATCAGTAACTTACTGCACAGCAGTGATGTGCAGAGCACCAGGACGAGAGCGATGCCGTTCATCCTCCGCATGGTCAGAGTGAGGTGGGAGCGTGCGCTGGAGGTGGTGTGCTGAGTGAGCGAAGGGGCAGGGTGATGGGCGTTTGCTGTGAGGCCAGAGCAAGCGGGACAGACTAAAAGGATAAAGTCTGCTTTGTGCTGCCGCTCTTTTATATGCCCTCCTCTCTCTTTCAGAGTGTGTGCGCTCTGACCACACCCCTATTCACTTGGGCTGTTTCCCCTCACTTCAACCGTCGCTGGTTCCGCTCCTCATCTGCAGTCAGTGAGCCCGCGAGATATAGTGTATGTGTCCTAGTTGAGCTTCCTCTGTGGTGAGCAGACATGAATTCAGTTTGACCAAGGCCTCGAAAACATTTCATGGGAAATGGAACATCCCCGCTGGTCCATTTGTTGAACCACGGTGACAATCATTGTCTACAGGTCATCAGCAACGTATTCACAGTATAAAATTGTGGCCGTCTCCATCATTTAAGTTGCACATCCCTGCTCTCTAATCTGCAGACTTCTTTTTAGTTCTCAAAGACACCAAAAGACCAGCATTTTCCGTCCATAGCGAAAGGGACTAGACATACGGTACTACTAAATCGTCAATATAGAAAAGTGGGTAGCCATGTAAGATTTTTTCAGGGGTAAGAAGCAACAAGCTACAGGACATCTATGGCACACGTGATTTCTTGTTTTTTCCATACTTTTTTTTTTTTTCAAATAAGCATTGGGTTGTAGAATGTTGAAGATAACAATATTTTCCATTTTGGATGAAGAAAAATTCGGAAAACTTTTTTTTTTTTTTTTTTTTTTAAATACCTTTCTCTCAACTTGTTCTTGTCAGCTTTGATCGTCCAGTGCCAGCTGTGTCGGCTTCTTCCTTGCCCTGGTGTCTTTTTCATCTCTCTTGTTCTGTAATTAGTCAGTGTACATTCTAGCCACCAGTCTTTGCTCATTCCTTGTTGGGTTTTCCCCAGTTGCTGTGTGGTTTGTGCAGGATACATTATAATTTGAACTTGTCACCATCAGAAATCTTTTGTTTTCAAGTGACTTTGCCTCCAGTGCCCTTAAGTTGTTTTACAAAATAAAAGTTATTCCTTCCTAATCTCCCGGTTGCTTCCCTTCATCTCACAATGCATCATTACAAAATTGCTTCAAGTCTTTTGTTACCAAACACGCCGTTTTGGGGTGGCAACACGTTAGCATTGACTGGCTAGGTTCAGAGCTTGCTCACGTAACAGGTATGCATTCTCAGCAGAAAAGGGCTTGGGGTCTATGAAAATCTCAACAACGTCATTGCGCAATGATGGCCTTTGAGGCCCCCGGTGCAACAAGACCGCAATCTTTGATACACCCCAAAATTCCTTTTGTGTAGATGCATCCATCATCTTTAAGAAACTTGAAATACAGTCAGAAAAAGTTCAGCGCTGAGAAGTAAAAAGGAGCTCCAATAACTTCTTATTGGTAAACAGGAAATGCTCCCCGTGTAGTGTAAATGGCTAAGAGGCCTGTAAAAGCTCATACCGTCACACACTACACTTACCTTCGATTCGTGTGTCCCTCGTTGGATGAGTAACACCCTACGGTGAGTCATGCAGTGAGTGTTACAAGTCCTGTACATGGTACGCATGTACCATACGCACTTTGTGCATGCATGCGTACAAATGAAACATGAGGCTTATTGCATGATTGCGCCACCTCAACAGAATGTGACAAAAGTTCATGTGTGGTGTGCTGCAGGCATAGGGTGCTGGGTGATCACCATTCATGTTCACGCAGATGTTTGGTTCCCAATATTCTGGCAGACCACATCTGGAAGCACTGCAAGCTTGTTTTTTTCTTTCTTTCTTTCTTTTTTTTTTTTTTAAAGGACTGCCTAGAGTCTAACAAAGTAACCATATGAGTCACATCAAACTGGTGTCTGGAAACCAAACCCTGATTAAATGCATAATGTGTGGTTTGAAAAGGTTTTACGAAAACATTAATGTAACATGACTTGTTAATGCGGTTATAACACTTCACCGATATACTTTGCTGAGAACAGTGAGAGTATACAAAGACAATTTTGTTCAGGGTTTCCTAGTGAACGTGGTCTCTTCTCTTCGGTACCAATGCAAAAACAACTTACTGCAGGTTTAGTTAACCTCTTCGTGCACCCTGCAACCTGATAACACTTGTTACATTACAGCATGACCGCATAAATACAATATCCGTCGTTATTAAATACAACTATTAACCACTGTGATTTAAATTAAAAACGATACCGATAAGTGACCTTCTCAAAGTAGGTTAACGCATTCAATCCCAGCCATTTTCACTGGAGCAACCCCCTCAATCCCAGCGTTTTACTGGATTTGGACTGATCTTGCAAGGCCTACAGAATATTTGGTTCAAATGCTATTTAAACACGGAGCCTACCAAAATAAAGTTTGGACTCTCTTCTTTCAGCAGAAAAAAAAACGTGATTCTATCTTTTTCCATTCTTCAGCAATCGGCATTACAAAATGGCTCAATTTTATAAAAATGGCGATTCCTGGGAAAAAAAACGGAGAAAAAGAGCTTTTTGTAAAAGCATGCATTTCAAGCATGTGAGGCACCACTGCCACCTATTGGTCGCTTTTTTACATGATTTACAATGCAAACGGATTATTCTCATTCACAGATTGCATCAGACCCTTCTCCTCTCTATGATGCAAAAAAAAAAAAAAAGACTTAGACGTACAAGTAAATCCTTGGTAGGCGGGGCCTAATTTTAAAAAGATGTACAAGTACGTCTTGTGGAATGAAAGAGTTCAGAATGACAAGTTTGACTTGCATTCACTCACAAGGAGCAATTTGGGTGGGGTCATCTTATTTATCCCCTCCTCCTTCCATATCCCAGGGTCACCATGCCCGGTGGCTTTGGGCCACAGACCGCATTCTTAAGCCCCCGGCCGTTGCTGCCCGTCACAACTTCAATCATACGGTCCGGATTTTCCATCAAAGAGCAATTTGAAAAAAAGAAGTGAAGATGGAGAAACGTTGCAGTTCTCAACTAATCTTCCACAATTTTAGAACTTGTCAAAACGTATTTATGTAACAGGAAGTTTTTTCCTGTGTGTGTGAGGATTGCCATTTTGAGCATTTTCCTATCAGTGATGCCTTATGTCACAGTGTCACCGTAACAAAACTTCCTGTTGGGATATTATCATGCTCTCTTTCATTCACCGTAATGTGGTGACAAGCCTTTATGAGCAATGAGTTTTCCCAGCATGGCTATCAGTAACCATTTTACCGAAGGAGAGACGAGGAAGTTTGATCTCCTTCTTCATGAGGACCTCCCCACCCCCATCATCCTGTTGACTTTCCCATCGATCACCACTCCCGCATCCAGTTCCTTTTCTGTTTCCTGCTTTTCTCCTGCAGCATGACACATCGATGCAGACAGCCCCGCTATGACCCCAAACCCCTGGAAGGCAAACATGGAAATGTATTGACATTCCTCAGTGATCTTGTGGCTGGTGCTGTGGCCGTGCGCACTTGTGACGTGCAACCATTAGAATGAGGCAAACCTGTTACAGTGTCACACCGTGGGCCTGCTCCGCATCTGAGGGAGGTGTGTGGATGGAAACAGCTGCTGTTGAATTATTCACATTGCGGACTGAAAAATGAGTTTGTATCAAAATCTGATTACATGAACCATCTTATGTTTTCTTATTCATCACTTCCCAGTCAAAATGAGGATTCAGCTTTTGTTGATTGCTAGCTCTCCATCCATCCATCAAGGTTCTGATCCGCTTATCCCCACAAGGGACTCGGGGCGTGCTGGAGCCAGAGTACCCAGAGAAAACCCATGGAAGCACGGGGAGAAAATGCAAACTCCACACAGAAAGGCCGGGGCCGGAATCAAACCCTGCCTATCTGCACTGCGAGGCAGACGCACTAATCACTCGACCATCGGGCTGCCATGTATTTCACATATAAACTTAAAACTCGGACTGTCACTGATGAATATCACACAAGGGGCTGATATTGTACTTAGCAACATTTTTTACACTGATTCAGGGACTGATTCGGTCATTGTTTTCCAAAGTAAAAGCAGATGCTTGCTAATGTCTTATTCTGAACAAACATGAAAGACAATTAGTCGGCTTTCATGAAGGAATGCAGAAATCCGAACAATTCTTGTTGAAAGGCTGAAATGAAGAGGATTCGGACAATTTTAAGTTCAACAATGGCTCTAAACAATTACTTGATGATTAAAATAGTTGTCAATTAATTGCATAACTGATCAGCCAATCATTGTGAGACCTCTAGACTCATGGCACAAAATACTGTTGCACCTTTTTGTTTCCCAACCAAAACTGACTAAAGTGAGGGCAAAAGGGCTCATTTTCACATCAACCGCATATAACACAACCCATGCATTCAATCTTATTTATAAAAACTAATTATTGTCTCGCACACCAGAAAATAAAAACACTTTTGTATGCCTTACAGATATCTTTTCTTCCAACTACTTGTCACGATGGTTCCTCTACTTATCTTTTATCTTGCTGGTCATTGTGCTGACAGGCAACATCTGCTCCAAAGTGGGGATGAAGACCTGAACACATTTCCATTATTCAACGGGAAAGCAGTAACTTCACCCGGGTTCTCATCTTCAACACAGGAATGTTCCAAATCTATTCATCATATCAAAGAAATATGATGTTTCTTTGGCTTCCAACAGCATCACTGGCAATTTCATGGATTCTTTCGACCTCACCAGTGTCATTATTAGATATACACATAGACAAAATTGTTGGTACCCCTCTGTTAATGGAAGAAAAACCCCATTGTGGTCACAGAAATAGCCTGAATCTGACAAAGGGAATAATGAGTAAACATTTAGTGAAAAGTAACCAATGAAAGTCAAACTGCTTTTGAATTGTGGTCGAACATCATTATGTCCAAAAACAAGATTCGTGAAACTTGCCGAAATGATGTTCTACTGTTAACCTAATATTTTGTTGCATAACCATTTCAGGTTCTCAATGCAAAGTTTCAGTGGGACTTCCACATATCTCAGCAGGTATTTGGCCCACTTTTTGTGGGCAAACGGCTCCAGTTGTCTCCGGTTTGAAGGTTGCTTTCTCCAGATGGCGTGTTTCAGCTCCTTCCGGGCTTCCATAGATGTTAGACAAGGGCCACTTCATAATTGCCCTGTGCCCATGACCCATTTTTTCTCTGGAATACCTTCATAGTTTTGAGATTTCCTTGTACCCCGCACAGATTCAAGAGACTAAGCCAGATGAAGCAAAACAGATGCAGAACATACAGATAAGGCCTCGTCAACGTTTCACAGTAGAAACAGTGTATTTTATTTCTTGGTATGCTACATTTGAGCATCTGTGAACAGAGTACCTTGCCAAAAAGTTCCTGTATTGTCTCATGCGTCCACGGGACATTCTTCTAAAAGCTTTATGACTTGTCAACATCCAGTTTGGAAAATTCCAAGATGACTTTTTTGATGATTTATTTTCAATAGTGGTGTCATCCTTACTTGTCATCCCTTGAAGCTCACCGTGGCCCAAACAAAAACAAATGGTGCGACAGTGACAGACAGCTGTGGGAAAGACAGCTCACCGCAGTCTGTCACTCACAAAAGTCATCAAATCTGTATTTCTTTATTCGTATCAAGTCAATAAATAGTGAGGAAAATTTGTTCAGGCTGGCAAAAAGAGTTTTGGGAAAAACTTGTACTTGTGTATGCATTGATAGAACCTTTTCAAGAGGAATGCTTTGTACTGTCAATTATGCAAGGAGGAATAAAAAGTCTTCACAAACACACTTTTATTGACTCAGAGACATTCTTCTAAAGCACAGACAGCAAGACCCCCCCCCC
>CAAKHF010001173.1:26588-46422 GCA_901007745.1 Hippocampus kuda | reverse complement strand
CGGCCAGCTCACCTGCGGTTGTGCACCCGACCACAGGCGTAGGGAAAAACACTTCACTTGCTTCGGAAATCACCGCGGGCACATCTGCGCTGGGGCTTACGAATAGTATGACCAGCGAAAGCGCCTCGTCGCCCAGTTGATCTGCCAACAAAGTGATTGCCTGATCTGTGTCACAGTCGACAAAGCCTGTTTTGACGATACCTGGCGCGCGGGCGAGGGACTGTGCCCACCCGACTGCTTGGTTCATCGAGCCATCCTCCCTAAAAGGCGCGAATTTCTATGAGAGTATGCTGCCTGAACCTAATCTTGCAAGACGCTGGCAAAGGATGCTTTGTTCGCAATCAGAACGGCCTGAGTTCGGCTTTGGACGCCAAGTTTGCGCATAATCGCAGTCACATGTGCCTTAACGGTGGTTTCTGCAATCGACAGATCATACGCGATCTGTTTGTTCAGTTTACCTTCGCAGATCAGCTGCAGAATACGCGATTGCTGGTTGGTTAGGGTGGCCAGCTTGCTGATGGCGTCACTTTGTTCATCGTCTTCCTCGGCGTCGATCAACACACAGCCTTCCGGAACAAAGACACCGCCGGTCCGGACGGTCTCGATCGCGGCGCGAAAGACTTCGCGCTGGCTGTGCTTGGGAACGTAGCCCGACGCACCGGCATGTACGACCTGGCTGATGACCCGGTTTTCTGACAACGACGAAACAACAATCACCGGTGCGTTGGCGGCAGCTTTCAGGCGTATCAACCCTTCCAGCCCGTCAACATCGGGCAGATTCAGGTCCAGCATGACTGCATCGGGCTTGAACCCCTCAGAAATCAATGAGATAGCGGTTTCCAACCGGTCAGTGGTGTGAATTTCCCCGATCTGTGCAACGCTTTGCAGCGTCATCGACAACGCGTCGCAAAACAGCGGATGGTCATCTACAATCAGAACTTTTTCAAAGTCGTTTTGTTTGGTCGCTTCAGCAAGCATGTATCCTGGCCTCTGCAATAAAATTGCCCAACCTAATCAAGCCTATCAACTGAACTCAGCCCCGCCTACTGTCGGAAAGTCGTATAAATGAAAAAACGCGCGCCAGGCAGGCGCGCGCTTCAATTTCATCGTCAGCGTATCAGTTCGCCGACGCCAGTTCTTTTGGCAGACGGAAGGTCCACAGGGTGCCGCCCTGGTTCAGATAGTTGACCTTCTTGGCCACTTCTCCACCCCAAAGCGGAACAGCGCCACCCCAGCCGGAAATGACCGAGACATATTGCTCGCCATCCTGTTCCCAGGTCACCGGCTGTCCGACGATGCCCGAGCCGGTCTGGAACGACCACAGCTTTTCACCGGTTTCGTCATCCAGCGCGATGAACTCGCCTTCGGGGGTGCCAAAGAACACCAGACCGCCTGCGGTGGTCATCACGCCCGACCACAGCGGCGCGTCGTTTTTGTACTCCCACTTCCATTCGCCGGTGTCCGGGTCGATGGCCTTGAGCGAACCGATATGGTCTTCGTAGTTGGGCTTGATGGTAAAGCCGGAACCCAAGTAAGCCGCGCCTTTCTTATAGGTGATCGGCTCGTTCCAGATGTCCATGCCCCACTCGTTGGACGGAACATAGAAGTTGCCGGTCTTCGGCGAGAAGGACATCGGCATCCAGTTCTTGCCACCCAGGAACGAGGGCGATGCAAAGACCACCTCGCCCTTTTTGCCATCCGCCGCAGCTGCGGGGTCGCCCGGGCGATTGTTTTCAACAAAGATCGGGCGGCCGGTGTCATCAAGGCCGTCGGCCCAGCTGATATCCTTGACAAAAGGCGTGCCGCTGACAAAAGCGCCATCTTCGCGGTTCAGGACGTAGAAGTATCCGTTCCGATCCGCAGTCGCAAAGCGCTTGTTGCCTTCGCGGTCAGTGTAAGCGACGACTTCGTTCACACCGTCATAGTCCCAGCCTTCGCGCGGCGTGGTCTGGAAATGCCATTTGATGTCGCCGGTGGTTGGATCGATCCCGATACGGCTGGCGGCATAGAGGTTGTCGCCCGCATTGCCTTCGGTCGGGGTGCCTGCGTTGCGCAGCCAGCTGTTCCAGGGGGCGGGGTTGCCCGCACCAAAGACCAGCGTGTCAGTGTCGATGTCATACGATCCACCCAGCCATGTCGCGCCGCCGCCGGTTTTCCACATATCGCCGGGCCAGGTTGCGTTCAACTCACCGGTCATGGTGCTTTCTTCGCCGTTTAGCGTGCCCATATGGCCTTCGATCACCGGACGGGTCCAAACCAGATCGCCGGTGTTTACATCCCGCGCCTGAACCTCGCCTACGATGCCAAACTCACCGCCCGAGTTGCCGGTGATGACCAGCCCGTTCACGATCAGCGGGGCGGCCGTATAGGAATAGCCCGCTTTGTAATCGGCAATCTTGTCACGCCAGACCACATCGCCGGTGTCCTTGTTCAGCGCCACAATACGGGCATCCAGCGTACCGAAGATGATCTTGTCACCATAGATGGCCGCACCGCGGTTGACCACGTCACAGCAGGGCAGGATCCCCTCGGGCAGACGCGCATCGTATTGCCAGACCTCTTTGCCGGTCTCCAGATCAATTGCGTAGAGGCGCGAATAGGAGCCGGTGATGTACATCATCCCGTCGTAGATCAGCGGCTGGGTCTCTTGACCGCGCTGTTTCTCGCCACCCAGGCTGAAGGCCCAGGCTGGCAGCAGGTTCTTGACATTGTCCTTATTCAGAGTGTCCAGCGGGCTGTAGCGTTGCAAATGCCGACCCATACCGTTGGTCACAATCTGCGTTGTGATGGTCTGGTCGTTGGCCAGATCGTCTTCGGTAACTTCTGCATAGGCTGCGCCTGTTGCGATAACGCTTGCAACCGCCGCCATGATAAACCGGTTCATTGGTGTCCTCCCTAGACTGATGCAGTCTTTATGTGCGGAATCCCCGATATTCGGGGTTGCATCATCTGTATTATTTGCAGGTGGGCGGTTTTGGCGAAATTGCACAATGGTCGTAGGGTGTGCGCCCCGGTTTTTCACTAGATTGGCGCATCATTTCATAGAACAGGAGGTCGATATGTTGCGCTGTGTTGCCGGGTTTCTCGTCGCAGGGGCCGTGATGGCCGGACCTTTGTTTGCGGACCCTCTGAGTGGTCAGAGAACGATCTCTCTGGAAAGCCAATCAGGAGAGAAGCTGTTGATCGGAAAGGTTAAATTCACGCCGGCTGGAAACACCGTCTCGTATCAGCTGGAATTGCTGGATAAACCCTTCTCTGATCACTTTCTGTCAATGCGCCCATTTCGCTGTCTGGAAGGCCCGGACAATCACTGGTGCCATGTCGCGTACCCGTATGAATTGCGTCGCGAAGTCAGCGCCGATGACCTGACCGATCTGGAATATGATCTGTTGTTCATCCACAAAGGGGCGACCGAATATGGCATCGATATGTGGAACGGGGTCTACTACCGGCTTGAAGTTGACGGCGATCGCCTGATCGGTCGTTTGAACGAAATGGATATGGGCCTGCTTGCGGTGCCACCCGAGCCCGGTGAGATGCGGCCGGTTGGCGATGCGGACATCCACGAGGCCGATCCCGACAGCCATTGGCTGCCGGTTCTGGTGATTGAATAAGGTGGAATAGTCAGAAGAGCGGCGCGTATTTCCACTCATCGGCGTCCGGCGTGACCTCATTCGGATCGTAGTTCGCCGATTGCAAGCGCTTGGCGATCTTCAGCCCTTCGCGTGCCGCCTCATCCACATAAGCACGGCCCAGTTCGGCGTTCCGTTCGACACCGTGCCCGCGCAACAGGTTGAGCCCATAGTTGAACTTGCCCACCGGATCGCCCAGATCGGCGGCGCGCTTGTCCCAGGCAGCTGCCGCGTCGGGGTTATACTCGGACCCCAGCCCATTGTTGTCCAACTGGCTCATCCAGGTCATCGCGCCCGTATAGCCCGCGTTGGCGCAGGCTTCGAACAGGGTACGGGCCATCTCGTGCCGCCCCGATTTGGTGATGTAATACCCGGTCGCGCAGGTGGTCATGTCGGTGACGCCGTTTTCAATGTTGCTTTGCACGCGACCAAACCCGGTGTCCTGCGGGTTGAGCGTTCCGTGCTCATCCTCGACCGTCTCGGCGGCGGCCATCGACGCGGTTACAAGCAGGGTAATTGCAGCAATTCGGATCATGTCTGAACCTCCGTTTGCAGACCACCATACACGGAAGGTTCGGGTTTTTCACGTCTGCTATGGTCGTAGATGGATCAGGCGCGGGGCTGGCGCATACCGCGCGCGGGGTCATAGCCCCACAATGCAAGGCCCAGAAACACGATACCGGCCAGCACGGTCCAGCCCAAAGCGGGCGCATTGAACTGGCCGTAAAGCGCGAACCGGATCAGCTCCACCGCGTGGGTAAACGGGTTGGCGGCGCAGATATCGCGCAACAGGGCCGAGCTTTCGGCCATCTTCCATAGCGGATAGAGCGCGGATGACAGAAAGAACATCGGGAAGATGACAAAGTTCATCACGCCGGCAAAGTTTTCCAGCTGTTTGATCGCCGATGACAGCGCCAGCCCCAGCGCGCCTAGCATCAGCCCGGCGATGATCAGTGCTGGCAAAACGCACAGATACCCGACCAGCGGCATATCGATCCCATAGATCGCCGCCACGGCCAGAAACGCATAAACCTGCAGGATCGAGATCGTGGTGCTGGCCAGCAGGCGGCAGAACAACAACCACCATCGCGGCAGAGGGCTGGTCAGCAAGAGCCGCATCGACCCCATCTCGCGGTCATACACAAGGCTGAGAGAGCTTTGCATGCCGTTGAACAGCAGGATCATGCCGCACAGGCCCGGCACGATGTAGATCTCATAGGTGATATAGGTCTGATAGGGCGGCGTGATCGACAGGCCCAAGGCCGCTCGGAACCCGGCGGCAAAGACGATCAGCCAGACCAGGGGGCGTACCAAAGCGGCGACAAACCGGCTGCGTTGGCGGACAAAGCGCAGTGCCTCGCGGATCAGGATGGCGCGCAGAGCGATCAGTGCGGCGTTCATGCGGTGGCGCCTGTCATGGCCAAAAACATGTCCCTCAGCGGCGCGGCGCCAGTGATCTCTGCGCAGGTGCCCTGTTTCAGCACCTGGCCCCGATGCAGAACGATAACCTGATCGCTCGGGTCGATTTCATCCGTCAGGTGGGTCGCCCACAGCACGGTCATCCCGTCCTGAGCCGACAGATCATGCACGTGCCGGGTGATGGCTGCACGGGCGGCGGCATCCAGCCCCACTGTAGGCTCGTCCAGTAGCAGCACGGATGGAGAGTGGATCAGACAGCGCGCAATCTCCAGCCGCCGCCGATGTCCGCCGTTTAGATCACGCGTGCGTTCCTGGGCGCGTTCCGCCATGTCCAACCGCTCAAGCGCGGAAGTGATGCGGGTTTCCGCCAAATGGCCCGACAATCCTTGCAGCGCCGCGAAATAGCTGAGGTTGCGGTGCACGGTCAGGTCCAGATCCAGAGTGGGTTGCTGAAACACCACGCCGATCTGTGCCAGCGCCTGCCGGGGCTGTTTCGACAGGTCGTACCCGGCGATTTCGATCGTGCCCTGCGCTGTGGTGAACAGCCGAGTCAGGAGCGAAAACAGGGTCGATTTGCCTGCGCCATTGGGACCCAAAAGCGCGCAAAACGCGCCTTGCGGGACGTGAAAAGTCACGTCATCAAGGGCGCGTTTGTCGCCATAGGCGTAGCTGACGTTCCGGACCGCAAGCCCTGTCACTTAATGGTAATCTCCAGCCGCTGCGTTTCGCCGGTGCTGCCCGGCACTTTCAGATAGTAGCTGCCCGGCTTGATCGCGACAAAGCCTATTTCCATCTCGCCCGCCTCGTCGAATTCAACCGAATCCAGACCAAGAGGCCGGATCTCCAGCCCCTCGACCACAATCTCGTCCACCCAGATCGCCCGGAAGAACTCTGGCCCGATCAGCGCCAGTTCCTGGCTGCCGTCGCCCTGAATTTCGAACTCGTAATATGTGCCGGATTTCAGCTCCCACGGAGCTTCGGACAAGGGCACGCCCGCAGACAACGTAATGGGCGGCAGGTCTTCCTTGTTTTTGGCCGACAGGATGCCGGCCAGACCAAACCTCTCATCATCGTCGTCGTCAGCCATCGCTCCGCCGGGCAGTGCCAGCGCGATCATGGCCACGAAAGCGGTCAGTTTCATCATGTCTCTCTCCCAACGGGTTTGGTCAGTTTGTCGGACGGAACGCCGCGCCCCAGGGGAAACGGCCCACCTTGATCGTCTTGATCGGTTCGCGTTTGGCCACATCCACCACGGTCACGTCGCCGGACACACCGTTTGTGGTAAACAGCAGCGATTTGTCGGCGTTGAAGTCCATGTGCCAGACACGGCGACCCACAAGAATGTAATCCTCGACCTCATAGGTTTCGGCGTTCACCGCGGCGATATGGTTCGATGGCCCCAGCGCGACAAAGGCTGTTTCATCTCCGCTGGACAACTCGAACCCCACAGGTTGCACCCGGTCGGGGTGTACGCCTTCAACCTCGAACTCGATCTTGGCTTTTTCCGTCTGGGTGGCGACATCAAACACGGTGATTGTGCCGCCGATCTCGGAACTCACCCACAGCTCGGTGCCGTCCTTGACGAACTCGGCGTGGCGCGGGCGGGAATCGACCAGAGTGTTGGCAAACAGGTCTTGCGTTTCGGTGTCGATCCAATGGGCCATATTGGTGGTTTCGGAGGTGGTGATGGCGATCTTGCCATCGGGCGAGACGGCCATGCCTTCGGGCTCGATACCGACGTCGATCTGGGCGATCACGCTGCGGGATTCAGTGTCCACGACGGTGGTGATCGCGTCATCCTCGTTGGCGATATAAAGGTGCTTGTCATTGGGATGCAGAACGAATTGCTCCGGGTCCTCGCCCGATGGCAGATCATGCAAAATCTCACCCGTTTCAGGATCCATCACCTGTACCGAGTCGCTGTCGGAGGCGCAGATATACAGAACGGAATAATCCTTGGAAAAGGTGATCCCGCGCGGGCGCTCGCCCGTTTCAATGGTCCGGATCACTTCCAGCGTATCGATGTCGATCACGCTGAGTGTATCGTCTTTCTCGTTGCTCACCCAGATTTCATCGGCAGCCGCCGGGCTGCACAGTGCAGATGCGGCCAGTACTGCGGCTAGTTTCATCCTTGTTACTCCTTGAAGGCCTGACACTGGCTTTCGGCTTCGTCGATGCCCAGCGTGTCCAGTTCAGTACGTTGATGCAGGAACCCTTCGAGCGGCGCCATCGCAACAACGGCGCGCTCGGTCACAAGCGGGATTGGTTGCCGCAATTGGCCGTTCCAGTGCCGGAAATTCATTGGGCGCCCCTTGAAGCCCGCCAGTTCGAACTCATCCGACAGAAGATATCTGCGCAGAATCTCGGGATCGGCGGAATTGGTCCTTGTTACGGCCTCTCCTAACGCGCGATACGCGGCCCAGGCGGCATAATCTCTGGGCAGCATAGCCCGCGCAAATTGCTCGACAAACCGGCTCTGCATCTGCGCCGCGCCCCATTGTTCGACAACCCGGGACCATGTGACCGGTTGCAGACCATCAGACCCGGCGACAGGCCGCGGCTCCCACGTATTGAATTCGATATAGCGGCCAAAATCGTCCAGTTCGTCTGCTAGCAGCAGCACGTCATAATCGCCAAATTCCTGTGTGAACAGTGGCACCTCTTGCGACGCGTTGCGGCGCAGATCAGCATCGAACCCCCAGGTTTTTTCCGCCTTCAGGTCCAGCCGGAACTTCTCTAGCGAGCGTTTCAAAGCTGCAGCAAAAGCCTGATCGCCCGGATGATCACCGGACACCAAAACCAGGTCCTGCCAGCGGCGCTTGACGAGAAACTGCGCAAGCGCATCTGTTCTCATGAAATCCGAGGGCAGTGTGTGCAGCAAATTGGCCCGGCAGTCCAGATCCCGCAAACTAAGGTCTGGTGCCGATGCATTAAACAACACCGACCCGGATGCTTCGGGAAGATCGGCCACGTCCAGCTGTGCTTGCACCGGGGCGTCCAGAATGACGAATGGAGATTTTGCCAAAGCCTGACGTGCCGCCGCCAGCCAGTCCCCGTCTTCCGGCACAACTTGCACGTCCAGAACGTATTTGTGACCCAGAAACTTAGCCGTTGTCAGATTGTCGGCCAGCCCGAGTTCTGCCCCCGCAACGCCCAGGTTTTCCGGCAAGGGATCAAGGTTTGACAACACCGGGGGTCTGGGCGTTTGCAGCTGAAGATAGGTGACCGAAACCTCGATCTGCGCCCAAGCCATGCCCGGCAACAATCCTAACAGTGCAATAACACAAAACATCCGGATCATTCGCCGCTTCCTCTCTATTGGATTTAATAAATCAGGGAACGTGTATGGGCCCATATTGGACATTAGTCGAAACCTGGCGCGGAATTGCAACCAAGGTCGAATTTCGCGCAGATTCGGCTTGGGCTAAGACCGGGGAAAGCATCATGAGGAGGAAAAGATGCGTCTTGGTTTTTGTAGCGCACTGCTGAGCGCCCTCGCGGCCGGAGGCATGGCGTTGGCCCATGGCGACGTTGCGCCGCAACCTATGAATACGGATGCCCTGCCCGAGGTAAGCGAAGAGTGGTTGATCGAAAACCCTTATCGCGATCAGGGCGAAGAGGTCTGGCAGACGGCCATTGAGATCGGCGATTCAGGCTATAATCAAAACTGCGCCCGTTGCCACGGTCTGGGTGGGGTATCGGGCGGCCTCGCCCCCGACCTGCGCTATTTGGAAGCCGAGGAATTCGGGGACGAGTGGTATATTGAGCGCTTTCGCGAAGGATACACTCAAAACGGCATCACCAAGATGCCCGCCTTTGGCGATCTGCTGGGTCAAAAGGCAGCCTGGGCGATCCGCACCTATATCGAAACCCGCCCGGACGACGGCGCGCTCGATGATCACACAGATCGGCTGAAAGAGATCAGGGACACACTGGCCGCAATGGCAGGCGGCGCAGACGGCGACGCTGATTCTCTGCAAGCTGAACTGAGCGAAATAGCAGCCTCTATCGAGACCGGATCGGGCGCGCCGGTCGCAGACAGTGTCGCCTTGCGCGCTGCCGTTTTGATTTCGGGCGACAGCCCCGAGTTTGCGGAAGCTGCCGAGCAACTCACAATCGGATTGTCTGCCGCGCAATAGCGCGCCAGACTGGGGCATATGATCAGACACCTTTTTTTGATCTCCCTGTCGGTGGCCATCTTCTCGTCCGGGGTGGCCCTGGCTAGGTGCGAAGATCATGTGCCCCAACCCAAACCTCAGAATGCCAGTCGCGATATCGTTGGCGCCGATCTCGATACCATAATCGAGCGCGGCTATATCGATTTCGCGGCCTACGAGGATTTCCCACCCTGGTCCTATGAGGAAGATGGCAAGATCAAAGGTGTCGATATCGAGATCGGCCGGCTGATCGCCCAGGATCTGGGGGTCGAGGCGCGGTTCAAGCTGGTGGCAGCTGGCGAAAACCTCGAAGCGGATCTGCGCAACTGGATCTGGAAAGGCCCGCTGATCAATGGTCGCGTGGCCAATGTCATGCTGCATATCCCTTATGACAGCGAATTTGCATGCCGGGTCGAACAGGTGGTGTTCACCGGCCAGTACCATGATGAAGCCATCGCCATCGCCTATCGACGCGATGCCTACCCCGAGGACCCACCAGTTCCGGCCTATTTCCGGTTTGACACCGTGGCGGTCGAAAACGATTCCATCGCGGATTTCTACCTGTCTGCTTTTCCCGGCGGGCAGCTGGCGCAAAATGTCCAGCGATACCCTACGGCGACACAGGCGATGCAGGCTTTGGCCGCCGGGGACACCATGGCCGCAATGGGGCCGCGTGCCCAGCTCGAGGCCGGGCTGACCCCTGATCTGGACATTCACAGCCCGCCGCTGCCGGGATTTGCGGTCAGCTCCTGGACCAGTGGCGTTGCGGTGCATTTCGCCTATCGCGGCCTGAGCTATGCGGTGGATGACGCAATTTACGCGGGCCTGCAGGATGGCCGGATTGCCGAAATCTTTGACCGTTACGGCCTGACACACACGCCGCCACAACTGCGGTGACTACGCCCAAGGTCGCATAGGCATCCCGTCGATCAGCGCGTAGCGTAGCAGAAAAACTTGGAGAAGAAATATGGAACTGCACGACAACCGGGTCATCGCCGCACCGCGATCCGAGGTCTGGAATGCGCTCCTCTCGGCGGATGTGCTCAAGGAATGTGTTCCCGGCTGCAAAGAGATGTCGGGCACGGCGGAGGACGGGTTCGAAGCGACGGTGGTTCAGAAAGTCGGCCCGGTGAAAGCCACGTTCAAAGGCTCTGTCACCTTGTCGGATATGGTCACACAGCAAAGTGTGAAATTGTCGGGCGAAGGCAAGGGTGGGGCCGCAGGTTTTGCAAAGGGGGCTGCGGATGTGATGCTCAGCGATGTGCCCGAAGGAACGTTGCTGGCCTATAACGTGGACGCGCGGGTTGGTGGGAAACTGGCCCAGCTGGGTGGCCGGATCATCGACGGCGTGGCCAAGAAGATGGCCGATCAGTTCTTCGAGAACTTTCAGAACGTGGTGGGGGTTGAGCCGCAACAGGCGACCTCTGCGCCAGAGCCCGCGCCTGCAGCCGAACCGGTTCAGCAGGCCGCAGAACCAGAGCAGAAAAAGGGATGGATCAAACGTCTGTTCGGCGGATGAACCTATGATTTCAGGGAGGAGAAAGTCATGAAAATTTCCATGACGGTGAACGGTGAGAGAGTTGTTGGCGATGTAGAGGGTCGGACGTTATTGTCTGGTTTTTTGCGGGATCATTTGAGTTTGACCGGGACGCATGTTGGCTGTGACACGGCGCAATGTGGGGCCTGTGTTGTGCATGTGAACGGTGCGGCGGTGAAGTCTTGCAACATGTTGGCGCTTGAGGCGGATGGGGCTGAGGTTGGCACGATTGAAGGTCAGTCCGGTCCGGATGGGTCTCTGAACGTGATCCAGCAGGCGTTTCAGGATCACCACGGGCTGCAATGCGGCTTCTGCACGCCGGGCATGGTGATGAGCGCGGCGGCCTTGCTGAAGGACAATCCGCGCCCGACGGAAGCAGAGATCCGCAAGTATCTGGAAGGCAACCTGTGCCGCTGCACGGGCTACCACAACATCGTCAAGGCGATCCTGGCCGCATCGGGTCAGGACGCCAGCAGCATCGCCGCCGAATAAGCGGCCCGAGGGAGGAGAACAAGCAATGCCCAAAGACAGTGGCATCGGAGCCAGTTCCAAGCGGCGCGAGGACGTGCGCTTTCTGACCGGAGCAGGCAATTACACCGACGACATCAACGTGGCCGGACAGGCCTATGTTCATTTCCTGCGCTCGGATATCGCGCATGGCCGGATCACCAGCCTTGATACCTCGGCGGCCGAGGCCATGCCCGGTGTGGTCAAGGTGTTCACCGGCAAGGATTTCGAAGGCGTGGGCGGCATGCCCTGCGGCTGGGAGGTGACGGACAAGCACGGCGCGCCGATGCAGGAGCCTGCGCATCCCATTCTGGCCCAAGGCAAGGTGCGCCATGTGGGCGATCCCATTGCCGCCGTTGTGGCCGACAGCTTGGAGCAGGCCCGTGATGCGGCCGAGGCGATCGATCTGGATATCGAGGAACTGCCCGCCGTGATCGACATGAAGGCTGCTGCGCAAGAGGGCGCTACGCTGGTCCATGACGATCTGAAGAACAACATCTGCTATGACTGGCAGCTGGGTGAGGCCGATGACGCCAAGGTCGATGAGGTCTTTGCGGGTGCGGCCCATGTGACGACGCTGGATCTGGTCAACAACCGCCTGGTCGCCAACCCGATGGAGCCCCGTGTGGCGGTGGGCGAATATGCCCGCGCCACCGAGGACTATACGCTCTACACTACCTCGCAGAACCCGCATGTGATCCGGCTGCTGATGTGCGCCTTTGTTTTGGGCCTGCCCGAGCATAAGGTGCGTGTGGTGGCCCCGGATGTGGGCGGCGGCTTTGGCACCAAGATCTTCCACTATGCGGAAGAGGCGTTCTGTACCTTTGCCGCCAAGGCCTGTGGTCGCCCGGTGAAGTGGACCTCGAGCCGGTCCGAGGCGTTCATGTCGGATGCTCATGGCCGCGACCATGTCAGCAAAATCGAACTGGCGCTGGATGCAGACAATAACTTCATCGGTCTGCGCACGAATACCTTCGCCAATCTGGGGGCGTATCTGTCGACCTTCTCCAGTTCCGTGCCCACATGGCTGCACGGCACGCTGATGGCGGGCAATTACAAGACGCCGGTCATTCAGGTGAATGTGAAGGCGATGTTCACCAACACGGTGCCGGTGGATGCCTATCGCGGCGCCGGTCGGCCCGAGGCGACGTTCCAGCTGGAGCGGGTGATCGACAAGGCCGCGCGCGAGCTGGGGGTCGATCCGATTGCGCTGCGCCGTCAGAACTTTGTCACCCAGTTCCCCTATGACACGCCGGTGGCGCTGACCTATGACACCGGGGATTACAACGGGACCATGGACAAGCTTGAGGCCGTGGCCGATCTGGCGGGCTTTGCCGCGCGCCGGGCGGCAAGCGAGGCCAAGGGCAAGCTGCGGGGTCTGGGGATCAACTGCTATATCGAGGCCTGCGGCATTGCGCCCTCGAACATCGTTGGCATGCTGGGGGCCCGGGCGGGTCTTTATGACGCCGCCACCGTGCGGGTGAATGCCACCGGCTCGATCAGTGTCATGGTCGGTGCCCACAGCCACGGGCAGGGGCATGAGACGGCCTTTCCGCAGGTTGTGGCCGACATGATTGGCATTGATGAATCGATGGTCGAGATCGTGCATGGCGACACCTCGAAAATCCCCTTTGGCATGGGCACCTATGGCTCGCGGTCGCTGGCCGTGTGCGGCTCGGCCATGGTCAAGGCGACCGAGAAGGTGATCGAGAAGGCCAAGAAGATCGCCGCCCACCTGCTGGAAGCCTCGGAGGCGGATATCGAGCTGAAGGACGGTCAGTTCAGCGTTGCAGGCACCGACAAATCGGTGGCCTGGGGCGATGTGACCCTGACGGCCTATGTGCCGCATAACTACCCGCTGGAGGTGGAACCGGGGCTGGAGGAGACCGCGTTTTACGATCCGGCCAACTTTACCTATCCGGCAGGCGCCTATGCCTGCGAGGTTGAGGTCGACCCCGAGACCGGTCAGGTCAGCATCGAGAAGTTCACGGCTGCAGATGACTTTGGCAATATCGTCAATCCGATGATCGTCGATGGTCAGGTGCATGGCGGCATCGGTCAGGGTATCGGTCAGGCCTTGCTGGAAAACTGTGCCTATGACGAAAACGGTCAGCTGCTGAGCGCGTCCTTCATGGATTACGCCATGCCGCGCGCCGATGACGTGCCGTTCTATGGCGTGGATCATTCCAGCCAGACGCCCTGTACCCATAACCCGCTTGGGGTGAAGGGCTGTGGCGAGGCCGGGGCGATCGGCTCGCCGCCGGCGGTGGTCAATGCGGTTCTGGATGCGCTGAACGCGGGTGGCAAATCGGTGGATCACATCGACATGCCGGTGAGCCCGTCGCGCGTCTGGGCGGCGATGAACGGGTGAGATTGGGGCAGGCTGGGGGCTCTGCCCCCAGACCCCCGAGGTATTTACAGCCAGATGAAGAACGGATCTGCGTTCTTCGGAAAGGGAAGACGAAATGTATAATTTCGAGTTTGAGAAGCCCTCGAGCATTGGTGACGCGGTTGCGGCGCTGGGGGCAGAGGATGCGCAGGCGCTGGGGGGCGGGCAGACCCTGATCCCGACGCTGAAACAGCGGTTGGCGGCGCCATCCAAACTGGTGTCGATGAGCGGGATTGCCGAGATGAAGGGGGTCTGCGTCGAGAATGACGGTTCGGTCGCCATTGGTGGGGCGACGCCCCATGCCACGGTGGCCCGTGAGGCGGCGGGGTCTTATCCGGCGTTGGCCGCGCTGGCCGGGCAGATCGGCGATCCGGCGGTGCGCAATCGCGGTACGATTGGCGGATCGGTGGCCAATAACGATCCCGCAGCCTGTTATCCGGCCGGTGTTTTGGGGTCGGGCGCGACGGTTGTGACCAACGCGCGGCAGATCGCGGCGGATGACTTCTTTGAGGGTATGTTCAGCACGGCGCTGGAGGAGGGTGAGATCATCACCAGCGTGCGCTTCCCGGTGCCGCAGGCGGCGAGCTATCAGAAGTTCCTTCAGCCCGCGTCGCGCTTTGCGCTGGTCGGCGTCTATGTGGCCCGGTTTGGTGATGGCGTGCGCGTGGCCGTGACAGGCGCCAGCGAGGATGGCGTGTTCCGCTGGTCCGAGGCGGAAGCCGCGCTGAACACCGAATTCCGCGCCGACGCGCTGATGGGGCTGACCGTCAACCCGATGAACATGATCGCCGATCTGCATGGCAGCAAGGCGTATCGCGCCCATCTCGTCTCCGTCATGACAAAACGCGCCGTCCAGGCCTGTTTGTGAGGACGTAAGAAGCAAACCCAAAAAAGGCCCCGGTTATCCGGGGCTTTTTTATGTGCGACGTATTCTGGGTAGTTTTTGTGCCTGCCAATAGGCGCCTGTCTCTTCGCGGGTCTTTTCATACGCCTCGACCCGGTGAAGCGCGTCTTCACCACCTGCCGCAAAAAGATGGCTTAGCAGGCATTCCAAAACCGCCATGGCCCCGGAAAAGCTGGAGAAATGGTGCATCGACCGTGTACTGATCTGCAAGCTGATGTCGGGGCGCACGCCCGGTGCGATCACGTCGCTGTCTGAAATCAGGATGATCCGGACGCCTTTGTCGGCGGCGAAGCGCATGGTGCGGATGGTTTCTGCTGAATAGGGCCTGACGGTTATGGCCAGCAGGCAATCGTCACTGCCTGCGTCCAGCAGATCGTCCGTGGCAGAGCCCATATGACGCGGCACCAGCTGTAGCCCGGGATGGGCCATGCGCCCCGCATAGTGAAAGTAATAGGCGAGGGCATAGCTGGCCCGTGTCGCTGTAACGAAGCAGCGTTGTGCGTTCAGAATATGGTCTGTCGCGGCTTTGATCCGGCTCGGTTCCATGAGGCGCAGGGATCGGGCGACCACGTTCAATTCGTTGCGGGCAAAATCGGCCTGAGCTGCGTTAAATGGCCCCTTGGACTTTTGAAGCAACAGCCAATCCTGGTGCAGGCGATCTTCTCCGTCCGTCACCAGAGCCTGCCGAAACGGGCGGCGGAATGCGTCGTAGCTGTCATGGCCCATCCGCTGGGCAAGGCGCACAAGGGCGTTCGAGCTGACACCGATCCGTTGGGCCGTTGCGCGGATCGGATCAAGGCCGAAATCGCCGGGGTGATCGATCACATATTTAGCCGCCGCCTGTAGCTGCGGTGGCATATGATCGATTTCATGCCGGAGGGCGCTGATCAGTTGGGTAACTGTGTCGGTCATAGGTAAGAGAAAACATATGTTTTTCGTTTTGCCAATTGAAAACAAAGTGGAGCAGCGTAGTTCGGGCATAGAAAGTTGAGGAGGGTCCGGTGACCAGACACCCCTATATTCTTGTTGCGCCGAATGGTGCTCGGCGCGGGCCCGTGGATCATGCTCAGCTGCCGGTCACGCTGCAACAGATCGTTTCAACTGCGCGCGCCTGTCGCAAGGCGGGTGCGGATGGTCTGCATCTGCACATTCGGGACGCGGATGGGCAGCATTCGCTGGATGCGGGTCGATATCTTGAGGCCATTGCCGAGTTGAACAGGCAAATCCCGCAGATGAATGTTCAGATCACGACTGAGGCGGCTGGCCTTTATGATGTAGAGGCGCAGTTTGAGTGCTTGCGTCAGGTGACGCCCAAATGGGCCTCGATCTCGGTGCGCGAAATCGCCCGCCAGCCCGATATGGCCGATCATGTCTATGGGCTGTGCCATGATCAAGGCACGCGGGTGCAGCATATTCTGTATGATGCTGAGGATGCGGCGCTGCTGAACGAATGGCAGAACGCGGGCGTCGTGCGAGACGGGCAGGTGGATCGACTGCTGGTGCTGGGGCGCTATACGGTCAATCAGGTCTCCTCACCCGATGATATCGCATCCTTCCCTGAAGACGCTTCCCCGTGGATGGTTTGCGCGTTTGGCCCTTTCGAGCACGCGTGTTTGGTTGAGGCTGCGCGGCAGGGTGGTGATCTGCGGATTGGATTTGAGAACAGCCTGACGAACTCGGAAGGGCAACCCTGGCCCGACAATGCAGCGTCCGTCGCGGCGCTGGTCGCCTTGATTGAAGGAGCTTCCCTATGAGCCATGTGTTTCCCCGCCATACCAAATCTGCTTTACCCGTCGCGGTAGCCGGTGAGGGGTGTTACCTGATTGATGCTGATGGCCAACGTTATCTGGATTGTGGTGACGCGGCGGTGTCCTGTCTGGGTCATTCCAACCCGGCTGTCATCAAGGCGGTGCAGCAGCAGGTGGAACAGATCGCCTTTGCGCATAGTGGCTTCATGACCTCGGAACCGGCCGAGGCGCTGGCGGATTTGCTGATCAAATATGCTCCGGGTGATTTGGAGCGGGTGTATTTTGTATCGGGCGGGTCCGAGGCCACCGAGGCTGCGATCAAACTGGCGCGGCAGTATTATCTGGAGATCGGGCAGCCCGAACGCCGCCATGTGATTGCCCGCAAACAGAGCTACCACGGCAATACGTTGGGGGCCTTGTCAGCAGGCGGCAACGAATGGCGCCGGGCGCAGTTTGCACCGATGTTGATCGGGATGTCCCATATCGCGGCCTGCTACGAATACGCCGAAAAGCCCGAAGGCGAGAGCAGCTTTGACTATGGTCAGCGCGTTGCCAACGAGCTTGAAACCGAAATCCTGCGCCTTGGCCCGGATACGGTGATGGCGTTCATGGCAGAGCCGGTGGTGGGCGCGACCTTAGGGGTGGTTCCAGCCGTTGAAGGCTATTTCCAGCGAATACGCGAGATTTGCGATCAGTACGGCGTGCTTTTGATCCTGGATGAGGTCATGTGCGGTATGGGAAGAACCGGCCACCTGTTCGCCTGCGATCATGACCAGGTTAACCCGGATATTCTGTGCATCGCCAAAGGGTTGGGGGCCGGATATCAACCGATCGGTGCGATGCTGTGCAGCGGGAGAATCTATGATGCCATCCGGGATGGATCAGGCTTTTTCCAGCATGGTCACACCTATATCGGCCACCCCGTCGCCACCGCCGCAGCTTTGGCCGTGGTGCAGGAACTGACGTCCAAAGATCTTCCGAAACGCGCCGCTGCGATGGGTGAGACGCTGGAAGCCGCTCTGAACGCCGCCTTTGGTCAGCATCCTCATGTGGGGGACATACGCGGGCGGGGCCTGTTCTGGGGGCTGGAACTGGTGGCAGATCGCGCGACCAAAGCCCCGTTTGACCCATCTTTGGGCCTTGCGGGTAAGGTTAAGAAAGCGGCACTGGCCGAGGGCCTGATCTGCTATCCGATGTCAGGCACCCGAGACGGCAAGACCGGCGATCACATCCTGCTGGCTCCGCCTTTCATCATCGAGAAGGCCCAGATTGACGAGTTGGTCACCAAGCTTTCGGCGGCTTTGAATTCTGTCCTATGACAATTGTGTGAGTGATCTTTTTGCTGGCGTAAGTTTGGTTAAGTTGCTTCAGGAAGTATGACCTTGAGGCGACTGAAAATGCTCAAAGATATCTGGATCAGCTTTCGACACCTTCCGACCTGGGTGCAAATCTGGATATCGCTGATCCTGGTTCCGGTAAATTTGGTGCCTCTGGCGTTTCTGGATCAACCCTATGGCGCGCTGATTGCCTGTCTGGCTGTGCTTGGGATGGCGCTGAACCTGCCGATCATGATCGCTGTGCGCGGTATGTCGCGCGCTATGGCCATTCCGCATCTGCTGTTCTGGACGCCAATGGTTTGCATCATCATCTACCTCCTGAACACACATACGGATCTTGTGCCAATCTACGCGCAGTTCCTGCTCGTGCTGTTGGTGGTCGACCTGATCTCGTTGGGGTTTGACGCGCGAGACGCGATGCTGTGGAACAAAGAGCGTAAGGCTGGGTAAGCCGCAAAAAAGCCCCCTTGGCATCAAGGGGGCGTTTGCAATCGGGTTTATTTCTGCGGCAGCGGGCCGATCATCATGATCATCTGACGGCCTTCCATCTTCGGCATGTTTTCGATCTTGCCGATTTCTTTAACGTCTTCGGCCACGCGTTCCAGAAGCTCGCGACCCAGATTCTGGTGGGCCATCTCACGGCCGCGGAAACGCAACGTGACTTTGACCTTGTCACCGTTTTCAAGAAACTTGAACACGTTGCGCATCTTGACGTCATAGTCATGAGTGTCGGTGTTGGGCCGGAACTTGACCTCTTTCACCTCGATGACCTTTTGCTTCTTGCGCGCTTCGCTTTCGCGTTTCTGCTGTTCGTACTTGAACTTGCCGAAGTCCATGATCTTGCAGACCGGTGGGTTCGCATTGGGCGAAATTTCGACCAGATCAAGACCGGCATCAGCGGCCATCTGCATGGCTTTGGCGGGATGAACCACCCCGACATTTTCGCCTTCAGCGCCAATCAGGCGAATTTCGGGTGCACGGATTTTGTCATTGACGCGCGGTCCGGTGTCTCTTTGCGGCGGCGCGTTGTGGGGTCTGCGAGCTATGGGTTCATTCCTTTGATGATTGCAGAATTTCGAGCCCGGAATTTAGACCGGGCGGGGCCGCACTTCAAGCGGCATAAGTGACGGGCAATGCGAAAAAACCGTGTTTCATACGGTGTTTTTGGTGTTCAGGGCATCAGGACCCTGAACACTGGGGTAATTTAGCCGACAAAAGCCTTTTCGATCACGAGTTCTTTGGGCTCGGAATTCGCGCCTTCGCGCAGGCCAAACCCTTCGAGGATTTCCTTGATATCCCGGTTGAAAGCCAGTGAGCCGCAGACCATCGCACGGTCGGTTTCCGGCGTGATGCCCCCCTCGACGCCCAGATCGGTGAACACGGTGCCGTCTTTCAGCAACTCGGTGATGCGGCCCATCTTGGGGCTCTCTTCCCGGGTTGTGGTCGGATAATAGCGGATCTTGTCGGCAAAGCCTTCGCCGATCAGCTCGGCCAGCAATTCGTCCTGACGGATGCTGTCGATCAGCTGGCGGCCATATTCCAGCTCGGCCACTTCGCGGCAGGTATGGGTGATGATGACCTCGTCATAGTCCTCATAGGTCTGCGGCTCGCGCAGCAACGAGGCGAAAGGTGCAAAGCCGGTGCCGGTGGCGAAGAACCACAGACGCTTGCCGGGCAGCAGGGCGTCATGAACCAGCGTGCCAACAGGCTTGGGCCGCAGGATGATCTGATCGCCGGGCTTGATATGCTGAAGTTTTGAGGTCAAGGGGCCATCCTGCACCTTGATCGAGTAGAACTCCAGCTCTTCATCCCACGACGGAGATGCGATCGAATAGGCGCGCAATAAAGGCTTCTGGCGGCCGGTCTTGGGGTCCGGGTCGCCCATCAGGCCGATCATCACGAACTCGCCCGAACGAAAGCGCAGCGTCGCGGGGCGCGACACTTTGAACGAGAACAGGCTGTCGGTCCAATGCTTTACATCGGTCACGGTCTGTGCGTCGGGCAGAACAGGGGCCTTTACGGCGGTGGCTTCACTCACGGACTTCATCTCTGTCATCGTTATCACTGCCGGTTGGGTAAACCGACATCTCCGTTTAATCTTTGATCCACTTCAGGAAAAGGGGCAGTTTGCCCCTATCCTTCACAAGCTGGCGATGGCGGGTCAGCCGCGCAGGCGGGCCTGATAGTTGTTATCCTGCCAATTG
>CAAKHF010001171.1:14626-34013 GCA_901007745.1 Hippocampus kuda | reverse complement strand
GCTTTTTACCCATTATAATTGCATTTCATTCAAAGTCAAAAAGTTAGAGAGAGTGTGTGTGTGTGAGTGCGTGAGTGCGTGCGTGTGTGCGCGTGTGTTTGTGTGTGTGTGGGTGTGTGTGAGTGCGTGAGTGCGCGCGTGTGTGTGCGTGTGTTTGTGTGTGTGTGTGTGTGTGGGGGGGGTCTTCTGCTCAGCGATATCTACAACTGTACTCGCTCGGGCACACTAAGCTCTCTTTGCTGTTGTTGTAAACATATAACAACTATTAACTTTAAAATTATTGAGCACAATAGATTCATGCAATGAGACATATAAAAGCACACAAATATATGTAATGGAAATATTTATTTCTAAAATACAATTTAACACACGTTTTTTTTAATAACAATTTTGTCATTTGAATGCCAGAAAATACATTTTTTTATGTACATGGTCTTGATATTTACATGGTGGTGTCCAACATGCTGTGCAATCAATTCATGTGTGTTTACAGTGTCCACGTTTGGATATTGTCCATGCATAAAAAATGCTGACTCCTCTCCTTTGTGTCCATTTGTTTCATGATTTTTTTTTCCTGTTTGTTTTGTTTATTTCTGTCCAGACCTAGAAGTCCTGGTGTGGGCTGTGCGTCAAACTGTGCCGTCGCAAGTCACAGTTGCGCCGAAACACCTTTCCGCAGCGGCCACAGCTGTAGGGCTTGATGTCTGTATGGGTGAGAAGGTGAGTTTTCAGGTTACTTCTTTGATTAAAGGTTCTTCCGCATGTGGGGCATTTGTGGGGAGACTCCTGTTTAGATTTAAAGCAAGCAAAGGATTATTCCTTTCAATTATATATATTCATTGATCATGAATATATTTCCAAAATGATAACTCATGCCGATTTGCAACGTTAAATATGTTTTGTATTTGTACGTGAATTACCGCAGCAGACTTTCTAACATCCCCAAGCATAGAGCGGGCCGTACACAGCATGCGGATTTATGCTCATAAATTAATAAAATATGCATATCAATATTTTTGTGATATTGCCATCTCACCTGCATGTGCAAGGTTTTGTGGACTGCTAGAGTTCGGGACTGGCAGAATCCCTTCCCACACTCTTGACATTTGAATGGCTTTTCCTTGGAGTGGATGTATCTGTAAAACAGAGATAACAATTATTGATGCACCAGACGGCCATGGTTTGCGTAGCCGTGAGAAGCTGCTTCGTCATTAAAAAAAAAAAAAAAAAACTATAATAATAAAGTGGCCATCATCTGCAAAAGTCTGAATTGTGCGTGCGCGCGCTCACGCAGACAGCTGTCATATACGTCACGATCTATGTGACTTCATCCATACTTCATGTTATTGTAATTACGGGATAAGGAAAGCGGTGGGTCAGGCGGTACCTGTGATCTCTGAGGTGGTCCTGTCTTCTGAAGGCCTTGTGGCAAATGTCACAGGTGTAGGGCCGCTCGTCCGTGTGGGTCCTTTCGTGAATGAGGAGGTTGTAGGACTTGGTGAAATGCCTGCCGCAGAACTTGCAAATAAATTCCTTTTTAGTCTTGGACGGGAGCCTGCCCCTAGTGGGTTTTCTGTCCGGAGACAGCTTGTTCAGCTCGGTTATGGTTCCCCCTAGTCCCGACGCCAGCTTGGCCAAATCCGCAGCCTTCGGCGGGTCCTCCTGCGTTGCGGCCAGGGCCAGATTAGCGAAGTCGAACCTCGGCCTGTCCTTGTGCAGCGAGGGCACGCCGTGCGTGACCGAGGCTTGTTTTGGATGGAAGAGCTGCGCTGCGGCGGTGAAGGGCAAAGCTTGGAATGGAATCCTGGGGTCCATCAAGCCCTGGGCGGCTGCCATTTCTGTGATAGTCGATCTCAGTCCTTGGATGTGCGGGTAGCCAAGAGTCCAATGGTTCATATGCATGGTGTGCACCGCGCTGAGGCCGTACAGTCCTTGCAGCTGGTCGGCCGGGAACGTGTTGACGGCCTGCAGGAAGGAGTAGTTAGTGAGCTGCAGGGGCGGGTGCAGGGGGATCGGAGCGTGCAGAGCTTTGCTCCCCATCGCGGCTCACACTTGTGCAGAGGACACGCCGACAACCCCTTGGAAAAGAGAACACGTCCACTGTTAGTCGTGTGCGCGCAACAGACAATTATGCTGCCGCAGCCAAAAAATATCCCCAAAGAAATGTGGCCCAATTTTACAATTCACATTTCTACTTGCCCAATTTAACACGCCGAAGCAGCAATCGTTTGGAGAGCTTTGGTGAAAAGCGCGCGGATGCAATACTGTGCGGAGCAGCCTGATTCCATAAAAATAACTTCACAATTAATGCTCTCTAATATTCAGTGATTATTTAGGCGTCAAACATAAATCGACATGAAAGCCTATGTATTCATTTCTTCAAATGAAGCACAACGCTCGATCTAATATAAGAAAACGCAAGACTGTAATTGACGACATGTTTCCCGATGCGATTTCTGTGGGGGCATAAATGTGAAAATTGAACATTATTTATTATTATTTGATGATTTGGGAGCCATGTTGAAACACACAAAGCGTTTGATATTAATATATCAAACGCTTGTGTCTTACATTTGTTGGAAAAGCCTGGCGTATTTATTTTATTGTTTCACTTTAATTTTTTTTAGCTACATTTACACCAATTTGAAAATAAAATAAGATAAATCGAGTGACCTACTAACAGTGAATGAAAAATGTTCTCATGCGTGGCCCGTTCAACACAGAGAGAGTGAGTGGTTACCTGACAATCAGAATGATCAGTAATGGCAGAGTAGGAAAAAAATAAGAATTTTTTCTTTTCTTTTATGAACTCATGTTTTGACTCATTTTATGATTTGAATCTGTGCAAAACAAAGAATTCGAATTTCCTACAATAGTAAAGATCTTGCAGCGTAAAGATTGTAAGCACCACGTTGACATGATGACTAAAGGCCTGGATAATTTCACAGATGTTTTAATTCACTTTCACAGAATTGCGCTTCAAATTCGGCCTCGTCTTGGGACCCCCTCAAACCTTCGACGGGATGGGGTTAAATATAATGTTGCACAGGTGCAGCTTTAGTCACCATACAGGCACTTGTTGCTCCTCGGCCATAACCTACTCACTGCTCAACAAGTTCTCCCTAACCTTTGGACTTCATTTACACTTCGACAGTTTGCCCGAACGCCCGCATGTCCGTTTTCAGAACTTTTTTTTTTTCATGTTTTAAAAAAGTGTGAGCAACAAGATGTATACATCGCGCGTATGTTTTGTGCATGAACTAAAACCAACGAGCGAGTGAAGTCTCGCCCGCACATTGCTTAACGAGAAGCGTTAATCACGCTCACGGTTAGATTGATTGAGTTTATGCAGAGATGACAAGTGGGTGCTGCTGCAGGTTTGCTGCTTAATCGCGCGTTCAGCATAAAGTATTTGAAGTGACAGAACAGTTACAAAACAAGTGCGGTTTGAGTGACATATGTCAGAATGTAGCCTTCCAAGCACACTCTTACCCCCAATAAATAGCTGTCAAAATCCTGCGGTATGCCAGTAATCCACAGTAACTACAGAAGCGACCGGCTCCAGTACAGCGCCACTATAAGTTTTCCAAGTTCGAAGTCCATGAAACTTTCACAGCCATGCAGCCAAGTGTGGTGCCTCGGAACTGTGCAGACTCGTGTAGTGTGTGACCAGTGAGTCTGGAAGATAGGCAGCAGCACAGTGGGAGTCCCGTCCGCAGTTGAGGCTGGAAGTGTGCGTAATGCGCACCGATTCTTCACTTTTTAGGGCTCCTGCTCCGGCTCACTCTGCCCGCCTCCGACACGCCCCCTCCTTCTCTATCATTAATTCCAATGTTCCTCCTCTGTTTATTTGTGTTTGGATAGCAACTGGAGCCCCACGGCCGACTGAAGCACCCCGTTCAGCTCCACTTTACCTCGCTTTTAATGCACCTTACAAACACAGCAGAGAAGTCCTGATTTTTGGTGACATAAAGTACACTTTTCGAAAGTCTGATCCCACGTGCACCAACTCCACGCGTCTTGCCTTTGGGTCTTTGATGATGCCGTCCACGCGACAAGTGACCACAATAAAGTACTTGTGACATTTGGATCAGAATAAAAAGTATTCCGTGCAGGCTGTGTGATTAAGTCACTGGTCTTAGTGTAGAAAAAGAGACATTCATGCTGCGTTTAATAATGAATTGTGTTCAACGCGATGCCATGGCGTTCGCCACTCTATAGTTTTCCCGCATTACGCAAAATGCAATTTGTTCATATACATGTCGTTTTATTTTTCTTGTTGTAATTCATAGCTCATACGTAAAAACGAGCATTCTAGATATTTCGCCCAAGTAAATTAAAATGGAAAATAAAAAACGAGTAAAGGACAAGACACGTTAGAATTAATATATTAAGGCATGTGTATTTCCTGTCAGCCCACGCGGAAAATTATACACTGCAAGTGGCATTATTCAACAGGTCATTAATTCCTCTGGTTTGTGTTTGGCAATAGATTGAATAACTTTATGGAGACGTATGAGAGCATCAGAACAAACGTTGTGGTTCATCCACAGAAAGTGACGTTCGCATATCTCCAACCGTGAAACGAAAACGTCTGATTCAATTTAAATGAATTATATAACAATATAAAACATTGACATAATCCAATTACAAAAACATACATCATAATACAACTATTCAAAACGTACAATTTATTATACGTATCATACTTATACTTACACTTATAATAATAATAATAACTACTACTTTAAATCTCATCATAGCATTCAAACTTCCATGGTCTGGTCACATTGAAGGCTTTTAAGGCAAAGCGACTGACTGAAGATTTGTAGCGGCTGCCAGTTACGAGCAGAAATGTTGGTTCAGTTCTCGAGTCTGCAGCTCCACCTATTGATGTTTTATCATAACGGCAAGGCCTCGTCTACTCAAGCGTTTGTCTACTCGGGAAACGTTAGCTATTCTTCAAGCATGCCAAAAATAGACATTTTAAACAGAAATCACCAAACGGAATGACAAAACAAAATAGGAATACAGTACATAAATAAATAAAGGATCAGACACAGTCATGACAGAGCATTATAATCTCTAAACTACTCTTGCAGTGTATAACATTCAACTACATGTGAAACAAAATCTGACTGAGGACTGTTCAATGAGCAGGCAAATCATATTTCCAGCAGTAGCACAACTGAAATAGTTAAGAGTTCTTTTTTTGCAAGCTGCAGAGCATGTGCAACACATTTCTGCACACAACATGCTTGTGGTTTCCAGTCTCTTGTTACTCAGACTCCCATCATCAAATTCACTTATTTTAGGATATTATTTGACATTTCCATTTCCATCTTCCATTCTATTCCATTTATTTGACATAAATTATACGATTTTGGTGTATTATTAAAATGATTGAGCATGTTTTAATGCAAAATATAATTTTGTTTTATCATACATTCCCTTGAAAAACAATGTACATTCACACTTGAATTTGATTTGAGCTCCATTTATACAATCCCATTTAAACTTGGGTTAAAGTTTGTAATTCCTCTTGCATCCATTTTGAATATCAGTGCTAAGTTTACAATGCTAGTGTTAACTTTATGTGATTTACATATTTCTTCTCACCAAAAACTATTAGTCAATAATGTAAGAAAATAAAATGTTTTGCTCCTTGTGTTAAAATGACACAGTTCAAATGGTTAATAATTGAGTTTGGGTACTGAATTTTATGTCTGCATGTTTTGAAATTTCAGCAACTCTGAGTTTTTTTTTTTCTCCCAGAGACATGCATACAGTCTTTTTACTTTATGTCAGAGAGTTAGTACAATGACCTTTGAACCTGGCTTGAGTCCCAGCAGCCGCCATCATTCTCTGTGATCATCTGACTCCCAGAGAGCCTCAGTGTTGGAGGACCATGCAGCTGCCAAGCCTGTAATGGCTGACACTTTTCTTCTAAGGCTGAGCATGAAAAGAAAAGGGATATACAAAATTATCAGTAAAGACTTTGAGAACTCTCACAGATTTACACAAAAGATTTATTGTATATCCTTCATGACATCTAATTCTGCGTCTTATTGACACAGCGTTGTGTGCGTGTGTATGTGTGTGCGTGTGTGCGCAGGTGTGTATGCGTGTATTATTTCAATCTTGATAGATGATCCCCGTCAACCACAAAACATTTGTACATTCATTCAAGCATCAGGCATAAATGTTAAATCATATTAAAAAAAAAACCTCAAGTTTTTAATAAAAGGACCTATGCTCTCTAACTCACCTGTGGTGTCTTCAGCAGAAAAAAGTGACGTTTCTGGCTTTGTTTGTGTGAGTGTGTGTCAAACACGTGTCGTGTTTCTAAGCATTTTGCCTGACAGGATGTCAGGTCCATACTATAAGTGCACAAGGGCTCTCACTCTTACCAATCTGCCGTGGTTTCAAAGCCCCCACATCAACACCTACACAGTAACTCATCCTGTATACAGAACTATAGTTCCCTCAAATAGCCTTGTAGTCACATTTCCATACATCATACTTCTTTTTCATTCCATTATCTCAACTGAAGTCAAGTCGGCTTTATTTATAGACCATTTCATATGCTGCATGTATGCTGCATGTATGCTGCATACAAAGCACTATACATGAAGTAAAATTCAGCCATATATTATAAATTTATTACATAGACAATATCAAACATCGATCTATTTATCCATGTCAAATTTTTACCTGCATTTTCAAAACTAAGTGTTGATAATACTGTATGTAATCAAAATGGAGAAACTGGTCACGTTTGTTACATGCTCAGTATGTATGGAAAATCTCCACAACAGCATATTAATTGTCACATTGAGCTCAGGAACCTCTCCTGCCAACGTGGCTGTAAAATTCACGGTACCTGGCTGTAAAATATTTCCAACTGAATCGCAAAGTGGCTCAACTGTTCAGGAAATCCATTTCTCACAGCGTTGTTTACTGTATTACAAGATTGCCTCCTGTTGGCTAATAACCAAACTACAACTCCACAATTTCACTACAAGCTACACTGGCCAGCCACAACTTTCTGTCACTTGCAGAATCGAGTGAGAGCCAATGCAAGCGTGTCGAAAATTCGGCCTTCAAACAGGTAGTGATGTTCTGTTTTGAATGACAACGACAGAGAGGCATTCATTTAACAATAGGTGGTTGTTGTTTCCAGGAGTATTGACAGGCAACATGGAGTGTTTGCAGACCATTTCTGCGGTCTCTTGTTGATCGCTTCTCCATCTGCTGTCCATTGCCACTTTATTCACCGGTCTCCTGCCATCTGTTAAACAGCACCCAATATCTTCGCGTGAGCAAAATGCCTTTACTCCTTGCCATGTCATCCGTGTTGCCCGAGAGCACAGCGAAGAAACCAATGATATCGTGCTCATTCAACCAATAAAACCCACCGGTTAATGCTGCTGAAGCTCAGCACTGAATCCCATTTGTCAGCAAATAGCTTGCCTTGGGCTGTTTGTTCTGGCCAGACGCTTCTGTAGACTGCCATTAATATGACACATTTTATTTTTTGCTTTCTGGTCCATCTGGTGGCAAGTGCAGTAAATATGCAATAAACAGATGAAGCAAATGATGCGAATCTGTCCATGGTCATCACTGGTGATCATGATTCATGATCAAAAGAGTTGTAGGCAAAAATCCTGAAGTGCGCGATTTCGCGTTGGAAGGTCCATATTGTGTAAAAAGTCAGCCAGGCATCCGAGGAATGAAAACAGTACCCTAGTGACATTGCTTGATTCCAGTCACATTACAGTTACTTCCTGCTTCCATTGCATTTTTGTATTGCTATAAACAAGCCGCCTTGTGTCTGGTTAGTTTACATCACTAGGTGACAAAAGTACTTCCCAAAATGTTGTCATTATAAACACATTCATATTAAAATGATTCTCGAGTACACTGTCGCTCGATATATGGACTTGTTTATTTTACTATTGTGCCTTTGCTGACCCAAGGCGTTGACTCCTCAGGCACAACCGTACTCCATGTCACCGGTAAAGTGATGGACAGTAAAACTCCTGCACCTGTTTCCTGGCCACGCTGAAGTGTTGTTACAGCCATGATGAGAAGACATTAACAAAGTTTCTGCAGCACACTTGGAGGAATAAAACAACCGAGAGCAAGTGTGTCTCATTCAGTCTGTCAGAAATGACATTTTTAAAAGGTCCCAGTGCCCGCTGTATTCAATATTTACCTGGGTGGATGGAAATACAGCCAGAATGGAGAGATGAAAGCAGGAATGGAAAGCTTTAACATTTCATGGGTGGAGAGGAAAGGAGCTGGATGGAGAACGAGATGAAGAAATGGAAGAACTGTAGAATGGAAGGAGGGAAGGATGTTTGCAGAAGCACTGGAAATCTGGACAGATACGATACACTGTGAGCTGGAATGGGGCTAAAGTGAGGAATGGAGAGATGAAGGAATCAGAATCCAGACTGCTTGTCATGATTTTGTGTAATCAGTCCCCTTCGCAAACCTTGAAAACATTAGGTGATTAAGTTGGATGTGGACGAAATATTGCAATAGCCCTGTTTTCCCGCATCAACAATCCTGTTTGAATTCCTATAATTTCTTCTTCTTCCCTTGCCTTATTTTCTCTTTGTGATGTGCCAGATGTAAGTCCATTACAAAGAGAGCCAGGAAATGGTTTTCCATCCCAAAAAAAAAGGTCATGCAGATCCTGACACTGTTTCAAGAAGGACCTATGTCTGTGAAGGCCCTTTGAGGAAACCACTCTGCAGGCAAGTAGCCTTTTTTTCACATTTTCATATGAGCAGAGAAGTAACAATTAAAGCCACCCACAATATTTGTTCCATATGTTACTGCTGTGCAGATCAGTCACTGATAAATAACTGCCATAAAAACCGAAGAGGCAATTGTTCCTCCAAAATGCTAAAAATATCCCTTCAGCATTGTCGAACTTCTTCCTCCCATTATTCTCCGTCACTTTGAACTGAAAACATTTTAAACGGCATCTGCTGCTGATGGATGACTGATCCACTCTTGTTTGAATTATTACTGTGCATGCCCGTACGCTTGAATTGGAAACACACGTAAACATCGGGGGAGAAAAGCTTCAGCACACCAACACACATCGTCACCCACGCACTAAATAAATGTTAATGTACAGGTGCAATCTTTAGGGAGGTTGTGTTTCCCTCTCATCAGTCACTCGTAATCACTTCCCCTCCAGCCCACTAAATCACTGTTTTTCACTAATGCATTTATAGAATACATGCTCAGTACTTACAGTCAGGGGAATGTTTGGCTACCACCAGGAAAACATTAAAGGCCTCTGCATCTATACAGTCACACAGTCAATATAGTCAACTCACAGACAGGAAATATTGTTTTAGAAAAGTCTGCTTGTTTCTGAAATGTATTTGTGCTTTTAATAGGGTTTTAAGCTGTTTACGACATATAGGTGAGAGTGGAGTTATTGCTCCCTTGCGGACTTCTGGGCAGCTGTATGCATTGGCAGTTTGCACAGCTCCACCATACCCCGTCCTGGGGAGGTCCAAATGACCTGTTTTATACTAACACAGGCACTTTGTCATAAAACGAGGGGGAAGTGGAGTCACAACTCGAGTATTTGTTTGAAGTGGGTGGAAAAGGTCCCCCTGTGTGCAAGTGGTGCGGGCTGCCGCGTCTGTTGAGTTGACATGCAGAGGAATACAGGTTACTTTGTATTGACATCAACTTGACGTCGATATCCAGGTTAATTTTCGAGTGATTCTGAAACCACGTTCCTTTCTTTTTAGATGGAAATAAGTATCGGTCGCTGAACTTTGTAATATGGCGTTGAAGGGCTTGCATAAAGAGGTATGACGTATGGTGGAAATTGCACACCAACCTCACTTGAGTTTGTGATCCTTGTTGTGCTACCATCCTGCCGTACAGTGACGGTTTCTACAGCTCACTTCTGCCTTGACCGAGATGGAAGAAATGAAAATAAAAATCACACGGATGGAACGTGCAGTTCTTCTGGGGAATTGATCATTCAGAAAGCCTTGAATTTACCTGTCATGGTGACAAAAAGCTTTCTCTGCATGAGTGGTGTGCGTCACATGGATTGTGTAAGTGTGTTCCAGGCTTACAATATGTTCTATGAACATTTAAGAGACCCTGGGGTTGATCTGCAAAGCACATAATCTTTGCCAATGTGTTAGTGCTAGATGAATACTATTACTGTGTTATTAAACACCTAAAAGTGGGGCTGGAGTTGGTACAAGTCCCTGCATATGCAATGCAACATTTCCTGATTCAAGGTCCATGCCCCTGCCATTTGGATATCAAATTATGATACTTGTCAGGAATCAATTTACTACAAAGGAGAAATGGGAAATCCATCATTCAAAATGCTCCATTTAGAAAGAGAATTCTTCAACACCTTTTAAATGTGTGTCATAGCATTTCCTTGCCTTACCTTTCCAATATTTTGGTTTCTTTTCATACACGCTGCGGGTTTTTTATCTTTATTATAGGAGTACTAAAAAGGAAATACTTTTGGCAATATGCTTCAGTCTTGACAGCACAAGTGAGAATTCAGAATAAATGATGCAACATTCATTTCACATGTGTTGGAAGAGTGTCAGGATGAGAAGTGGAGGAAAGTGATTCACTTTTTGGGATGTTCATACGGGACACTCCAAAGGCCCATGGACTGTTTCCACTGCTGTTTTACCCGTTAAAAATACTGTAAAAGTCAAGTTTTCTACTGCAATTATATTGTGGCTTTTTGGATTCATGAAATTGTGCTGACGTTCATGAAGGTATAACTGGCTTTAACAAGGGGATTAACTGCAGTTTATCTGATCGCAGTTTACTTGGTAAATATGCTTGAACAAAGAGCAGCAGGCAACAGATTTTTATTTATGTATTCATTTATCCATTTTTACATCATTTCACACTGCTCTCTGCTTTGTTTCAGAGGAACTGATTTGCAGTGAATTCATTTCACAAAACTATGAACAAAGGGAATTGCATGAACATTTATAAAGTAAACCCGCATATAAATATCAAAGAGAAAGAACATTGTATAAAAAACAGATGTTTTTGAATTTATCAAAGGCAATGCCAATAAAGCTGTTATGATCCTGATTGGTCCCACTATAGGTTTTGAATCCCTTTCATTTTCCCAAAGAGAACCTGAGGCATTGGGGCTGATTGGCTAACTGTCCATGATGTACCCTGCAGTATAGGAACCCAATGCATGAATGAATATGCGCTAGGAGAACTTGTCCATTGTCACGAGTGGTCGCCGACAAGTGTGTTGGTTCACTTGCCAGACTTCCATGCAGGCAGTGTGGATTCACTTCACACTCAGTGACTGTGTGAATAAGAATCCGAACGATTGTCACTCTCTATCAGAATCAGAATCATCTTTATTGGCCAAGTATGTAGAACACACAAGGAATTTGTCTGCGGTAGTACAGGCTACACTAGTATCATCAATAACAAGCAACTGCGATAAACAAGGGCATGACAAATAAGTATGGAAAGGCATTCTGTAATGTTGGGGTACCGTTGAGCGGTAGTACCACCCAATGACAGCTGTGAGACAATGTATCAGGCAAAGCTAAAGTGATCAGTGGTAGAATACAATACTGTAACAGTTGTGCAGTTGGTGCAGATAATTATTGCACCTTTTTAAAGTGACCAGTAGCAGTATTTGGAGAGCAAGTTTAAGTGTGCAATTGTACAGAAGTCCTTGAGTGCTTTAAGGTGTCTGGTGCTGTGGAATAGAGATCAGTGAAAACGGTGCAAGTACGGACCTGGAGCTACAATGATTATCGCGGTCATGCTGTTCCACAGGGTTGTGCAAAATTGCAAAGAGCCACCGAACAGGTAGATTTGGGTTATTGTTTAGGGAATTAATGGCTAGAGGGAAGAAGCTGTTTGAATGTCTGCTGGATTTGGCGCGCATGGATTGGTAGCGCTTGCCTGAGGGGAGTAGCTGGAAAAGGTGGTGGGCAGGGTGCCCATTACATCGATCGCGATCGACCGGTAGCTCGCGGACTGGTCCCAAGTCGATCGCGAGGGGTGTAAAGGAAAAAAAAAAAACAACCCAAACATTTGTGCATCTCTGTGCATGTTAGTAATATATTTTTTTGTGTTAATGCACACTGCACCCCAATCATCCTATAGATCGAGCGCTTCTGCATGTATGTTTGGGAATTATGCACAAGAACATGAGAGGAGAGGCAGGACCAATAAAAAAAAAAAAATAAATAAAATACTTTCATGACAAGTAAGCTCAGTATTCAGAAGTTCAATGTTCCTCAAACATTTGTTTTTATTTAGCTGTTATCTTCTTGGGATTTTCATTTGATGGTGTTTGGGTACAGCAAGGCAAACATATGCTGTCCAAAAAAAAAAAAAAAAACTGCGAGGAGGAAGCTGACACAAATGCTCCTTATTAGTGCACCGACCGCAGCGCTGCAACCCAAAGGGACCAGCTTTTTATTTATGATTGCAACGCTGGATATCTGTTGATCTTTGTCATTTTTACCATCTGGACTCTTTCATTTCTTCTCTGCAACTTAAAAGGCTTACATTGTTGCAACTCTTGTACACAAGACGGAAAATCGACTTCAAGATGTCATACTGCATAAGGCCACCAAAACTGTAGCCGTTGTTTCATGCTGACTCAACTAAAGTGATTATTCCTATCGTGCTTTAAAAACAATTCTTCTTTATTACCCTGTCATGCAATAACATGGTTTGACATTCCAAGGTTGTCTTTGGCCTTGAGTGAAGCACTGCATTTGCATTTGTCTCATTTCAGTGTTGTTTTGCCACTGTCCAGTGACTTTGTTCATGTGAATTGAAGAAAATGGTGAAAAGATTTCGAGAATGTATTAAGTAAAATTGAGAGGTATACCAAGACTTACAGAAAATGTAACTGAACTAAAATTCCCCCGACAGCTCTGAATTAATTGTCAACCAGATTATGTTTTGTTTTGGGTTTTATTTAAAAATAAATGTTTATTCAATTGAACTTTCATTCAATGCAAGAGAGCTTGGGAATTAGATTTACATTTATTATTATTCATTTTAAAATTGATTTTATACAACAACAGCAGGAGCAGCAGCAACGACAGCCCAACTCGGGAACGACCTCCAAGCGGTGTTGGGCGTGCCTTCGGGCTACGAACAGTTCCCAGTCAACAGCCGCCAACTGGGTCTGCAGCTACCCGGGTCGCTGCGGCTTTAGGAGCCGCTTTGGGACCCAGTTGGAGGTTGCTCAACAGCAGCAGTAACGACAACAATGTAGATGTCTCAAACTATCCATTTCTAATTTTGCAGCAGCACTTTTCACTTGTCTTTCACTTGTCTCTTCCAGATACCATTTGTAAAACATCAACGTACTCTTATTGACAGACATTTCAATGTCGGGGAATTCATTGCGTCATCATATATAAAGTCAGCCAAAATCCAAAATAAACAGCATTAACACAGGAAACATGGTCTGAGAAAGAGTAACAATGACTGGGACCATTATTTAACACGGGGCTGCTGTAACGAGACCCTCCAACATTGTAAAGCTATTTATCTTGAAAGAATTCCCTGCTTCTCCATGAGTGCTTGAACTAACAATGCAGTCTTGCGTGCTGCAAGTGGGTTTAATTGGGCTGTGAACTAATGCAAACTGTTCCTGACGCCGGTAAGAAGGCAGACAGCATTACATCAGTCAGAAGAGGTTCCACTGGATGGACAGGTAGGAAAGCTGTAAGCCTCGACAAGCAGAAGCATGGGCCTCTTTGTGTTGATTTCACTGCTCCTTTAAGTGATGTTATTGTAAAAGATAAAGCTTTCTGTGGTCACATCCTTTCATTATTATCTGAGTGCATGAATCAGGGTTAGAGGAAGGACAATGCAGAGCTATGGTTGTGCCATCGGAAAGTATTGGGAGCTTGATGTGTCCAAGTAACAGAGTTGGGCCATGGGGAAGTATAACTCTTCAGATGCTTCAAACTCTTGCCCAGCACATATTGGTCAAATTTTGCACTTAGGTGAAAATACTTAAGTACTAAATCTCCATTCTATTATGTGGTGACCAAAAAAAAACAAAAAAACCCCCGAACAAAACAATACTAGCTGGCCACTTTGATGGATCCATGTAACCATGAGATAAGGTAACATCTGCCTACAGGAGTACCCAACAGAACATTGGCTTCTTCTCTACACTTGCTTCCCAAATCTGCTGTGTCCCTACTTAATTCAATCAACACCTTGGATTTTCCTGCCCCTCATATAGAATTTTGCAACATTTCACCCAATGGAGCATACCAGAGATTATCAACAAGTGGTTTACACTAAACCCTGACCTAGGCCCTTTTGGAGCAGAAGGACGAAGTCTAAGAAACAAAATCCTCCACCTACCAGTCACAATGGTGTCAATTCCAGATGTGTGACCATTCCAAACAGTCAACAGAATTGTAATCAGAGGATATGGCTGTCCAGACCCAGATGTGAGGCTACCAGTTCCCCAACAATGTTAATCTTCAACTGGTGAATACTGCCAACTCCCTTAGGTTCTCTACCCGCATAAATAACACCAGGAACCCACAAATTTATCTTCATCCACTCAAAGGTTGTAGAACAAATTTGCAGGAATTTACTCCATACCAATGCAGTCATATGTACATATGCAGTATATTTCCATTGACAGATGCTGTTCAATTGGACGAGTTCCTGGATAAAACCAAAGTCATTGTATTCTTTCTAATCTTTCAATTTGTCATGTTCCCACGAGTATATGTCTTTCATTTTTTTTCACAATACAACTGTAAGATCTATGGAGGCAGGGACAAGTAATATATTGCCGATACTGAAAAGCTTCATCATATGGCTGTCGTTTGGTTTTTAAATAGTTATGGGACTGGCTAAAAGTCATCTTGATGTCCTCTTTCAGGCTCATATGGTGCAGCTTTAGGGGCTCCCTTGTGGATTGCCCTCCCAATTCTGATTTGGCCATGGGAGGTGTCTTTCTAAGGTTAGGCAGCACAGTAACTTTGTTTGCCATTAGTTCATTTCAGCACTGCGTGTTTGATGTCTTGGTTTCAGTTTATTTAAGAATGAGTGTATTTTAAAAAGTTAACTTGGCTATTACTGTGTTGTCAAAGACTAATCACTTATTTCTTCATGTTCACTATTCCTTTCAGAACCGCATTATTTAGCCCATGCTGTCATTTCTCCTCCTTACAATTATTTTCTTAGTTCAGTGTTTGTGGTTTTGCAATTTGAAATTCACTTTACTTAGGTCAGTAAGTCAGTATGCTGTATAAACTGTAGTAAATATTTGTATAGGGATTGTTTCATGCACGTTCCCTGAGCTAAAACAGCTGGGTCACTGCTGAAGTTGTGTTGACCTGCTGCCCTTTAGGTCCCACCCTGCAGTGTTGCGGTGCAAGTCAACCAGAGCAGTTCCGGCCCAACTGCGAAGGCTGGGATCTGGATATTCAGATATTGTGGAGTCAAGAGACTTCTCAGGCCCAGAGGACGTTTTTGTAGAAAATTCATTATTATCCTGGGAGGCCTTTAAAAACGTCCAGCAGCACTGCACTCCACCACCTGCCCTGACCGCTATCCCGCTTCCTCCAACTCTCACCCCACCAAAACCCAACAAAGGTGCACAATAGACATTCAACATTTATTTTCACACACACACACCCCCCCCCACACACACACACACACACACACACACACACAAATCAGCGTGTTGGAATATTATTTCAGCGTTTAAATACCTTTAGTCATTTTTCTGATCCGAGTTCTGTTGCCTCACTCACTTACTGGTGCTTGTTGCAGTGTACATGTATGGTTCTTGGCTCTGATTTTTATGAGCTGTTCCAGAGCCTCAAAGTACTTGGCTCCAAACGGTTGTCCACAGCCTTTTCCTCCTCACTAATGAAGTGCACATTCTCATTGGAGCGCTTGGCTAGCTCGATACCTTGCTCATCTTTTAATGGGAATATCCTTAGTCTTTTATGCATTTTTGTCTACCTCACACGCTGCCATTGTCACTCTCGTGTGTTTGTGCATCTGTGTGACTAATCTTACAAAATGTCAGCTATTAGCCAAAAATTTTAACACACTAGTTTTCCAGTGATAGATTTGGCAACCTGCTGAGTTGTTAAAGGGTTTGACTGATTATATGCTTCGGTGTGCGTGTAGAGGTTGTGCCCCTCGCTGACACCAAGATGTGGACAGGGAGGGAAAACATGTCCTGGACTTTGCATGCTCATCATCAGATCCATTTAAGCAAACGCCAAATGCTCCGCAAGGCTTGCAGAAATCCACTTTTTCATTTTCCCCACTTGGTGGATGACACTATGTCAGACCGGAGTATTTGTTTTCAGGAATATTTCAAAAAATATATTTTTAATGAGAAATGTACATTGACAAGTGACGGTATTAGTTTATGCACCGATAACTTGTGTCACTGGTGCTTCCTATGTCACAATGTCTCAAAGTTGAGAATTGAATGAATGTTTTTACTGCACACAGATGAGGCAGGCTTCATCCTCAAATTAACCTTGAGGAGCCTGTGCTATCTGCATTTATGAGGAAAATCACCAGGGAGATGGAAGCTGGGAATATACTTTGTTACAAGGGAGGTCATGCGAAAATGGCTAAATCTGGTCTGGCTGGCCATTTGACGGTAAGTTTGACTCCTCTGGGCCTTCGACTATTGAAAAGTCAACATAATAAAAAAAAAGGTCTCTCTTGGGGATTATGACAAATGATCATTTTTGTCTTCAGTGGTTCTACTGCGACTAAATTAATCTTTTAAAACAAATCGGAATCCAGTAGAATTGTATTTATTTATTTTTTTAACACCACTTTCACCGTCATTGTGCATCCAAACAATGCACTCAGGTCTAAAATGCTCCATGTGAGTCTTAATTTTGTCAAACCCAGGAAACTACAGTTAACGAAAGAGACAATCCGCATTTTTTTTTTTAAGCGTTTCAACTAGATTTGTGGAGGAGCGGTTACAAGTCAGTAAGAACAATTTATTTTTCCCCTCATGGTTTTATCATTGCTGCTCTTGTCTAATGACTATTTTCCTCTGTGGGGGGCCAAAAAGATACTTCAGTTCCCTGTGGACCCCACTGGCCAACTGTTTCCAGCTGATGAGCGGTTCTCTTTCTGAAGGCCGGGAAATTTGTGAAATATGCTAAAGGTGGCACAACCAGTTCACGGTTACACATTATTAAATGGACATGCAGAGTGCGCGCAACATTAATAAAGTGTAAAAGTTATTCTCATGTTAAGGTCACTGTGACCCTGACAGTGGTTGACCACTCTGTTTGATTTTGACCTTTAACCTCTCCACTGAGAAAGTCACAAGACAAAATACCCTTGGGAGACCACATACTGTAACGATATCTTGAGCATTATGGGTCAGAGGAAAAAAAAAAAAAAAAAAAGAGTAATTTAAAATGATACCGCCAAATAGTTTCAAACTTACTCTGCCCGCTGCTGATCTCGCTGACTGGGTGGTCCACAGTCTACAGGGCATGAGCGACCCATTACTCACCTGGCCACATCCCTTTGCTTTTTGTTTCCAAAGAACTTGGTGATTTAAAGAGATCCATAAAGAATGTGACTTGCAAGAACCATGGTCGTCTGAGACTGAACTGGAGCGAACCACTGGGAGCAAGTTGGGGCCGTAGGAATGGTGTTAGAGCTTGAATACAGTGCCTGTATATACAGTACTTCACTAAATCATTCAATCCGGAATTATTATTATTTTTTTGGATAACATTTTATATGACAGTCAGGAAGTGCTCATCCACTGGTGAAAAGAGACTTTAATTCTCTCCTCTTTAATCTATAACTGCTTCTACAACAAGGCATATGCAGGAATAGTGGTTACAGTTGCATGAGTGTCCATGTTTTATTTTAAGTGTACATAATTACCATAGTTTGTTATTTTATGTTAAATGTTCTGTAAAGCGCTTTGTTACAGCTGCAACTATTGTGAAAGCGCGATATGAATAAAGATGTATTGCATTGTATTGTATTGCATTGTATAAGGGATGAGAGAAAGACCTAAAAGTATTTTATTACGGTCCATGTCATTAAATGGGCAAATGATTCTGCATCGTGGATTTTAAAGTGCCAAAAATGATCGTCAATCATATTCATCAAATTGACTTCTTTGCACGAAAACACCACAATTGTTGAATTGAAGGAAGGCACACTAAGGACGTATGATTGAAATTCTTGATGGCCATCAGTTCACGCGACTTATTTTCAGGTTACTTATGCATAGTTTCTTCCTAACCCAAATCATGTGCCGTACAACTAAAACAAACATATTGTGCTTGGCTTTGAAAGGCACATTCAGCACATCGTCACAGAGGATGTGATTTACAATGTTTTATCTGCTTTATTACCCTTAAAGATTGCAACGATGATAATGAGCAGTCACAAGCCAATTTTTTTAGCTTGAATTGGGGAAAAAAATGGTCTTGCAAAGATACAAGCAATAAGTGATAAACAAATGGCCGTGATGGAAATCAAATGTGTACCCTCTTCATGTGGTTTAGTCACTTGTATTGAGCTTTACTGTGGTCTTTTATCCACATGAACTCACCGAAACACTCTCAGCATGAGCTTTTTTTTATTAGATCACCCAAAGTAAACAGCTCTCGTGCGTGTTTTTCATAAAAGCAATTTGCTGCAATGCTCTTTTCCAAGTTGCATCTTGTGTTGAGCCTGTTGTAAGTTAATTTGCCAGATCAACATAAAAAAAACAAAAAACTGAGAAATCTAATGAAAAACACTACCCTGGCATTCACACTGCATACCAGTGGTTGTCGAAAGAATGGGAGCCCTTTAATGTGGTGATTGCACAGCTTTGGCTTGAAAGTTAGTTTCCGTAAAAGGAACACACTCTTCTGTTGTACTTTGCTCTCATTCGTTACTGAAAATCTCAGTTTTTCCAAGGTACTGACTCTGGGCTGTCACTTAGATCTGAACTCTTCACCATCTTACTTTTTCATCACATTTAAAAGTGGTCAATCTTGTGGCTGCAGTTGGCATGGTTGCTCTGTCATCATTGCATCAGTGCAGCTGCAGTACGAGACATAAACTTCCATGAATAGTGGGAGGGAATTAGGGGAGTTTGGGCAAAAGTAAGAAGTCAAAGACCATATGGCACCTGAGGGAGGTGTTCTCAGAACCATAGTTTTCATTTATGGCTAGCCACAGCTGGTTCGGAACTGGATGAGCGCTGAATATGGCAGCGGCCTTTGGATTGCTCTCCCAGTATGACGGAGGCAACAGCTTCCTTCCTACAATAAAGTCTCTGACCATGTTTGGGGGGCGGGGATGGGGTTGGGCGGGG
>CAAKHF010001171.1:0-14606 GCA_901007745.1 Hippocampus kuda | reverse complement strand
GGGGGGGGGGGGTGGGGTTGGGGGGGGGTGGGCGCATATAATACATGTCATGTTGGTTCATTCAAATACATGCCTGTCACTTTTGTCGTGTATCCAGGCTTTGCTCAGGCACTTGGCTGTTTGTGGTACCTCTTAACAGCAAACCTTTGCCAAGTATGAGTTCACAAGGGTGATGTATAAGTGCAAGTGACGCACTTGGGTCAGGTGGCCAGGAAGGGCAGCTTGTTCTGGTACTGCTAATGCTTCAATCTTTAGAATGATGACATACTCCTGCCATGAAAAGAACTCATATATTTTTGGTGAGGTGGAATACTTGGAAGTTAAAAAACATCTGGATGGTATTTTTTTTCCGGCGTGGTACCTCCAATAACTGATTTGGAACCCCCGCCCGACCCCACGATTGCCGTCAAAAGAATTTTAAATAGCTAAGGAAGGTTGTGAACGTCCCGACGTTTAGAATCCATTTTTGTTTTTACTTCATATATATACTGTAGGTGGGGGATGATGCTGTTAGGTGTTGATGACCTGGGCTGGATTGAGATGATCCTTGGGCTTTGGATCTAGTTTCAAATGAGGGCTTCGTGATGACCCTCAAACTAGGTCTGTTCAATGTTTTCCCTTGTCTATTTGTGTTCTCTTGCATGTCCCTGATGGAAAGAGATCGTTACAGTCAGTGTTTTTGCATGGGAAATGGTGGGGTATCAACAACTTAAAATGAGCAGCAAATTATTTGACATGTGCTTAAAACACATGGAACCCCCCCCCCCCCCCCCCCCCCCCCCGACATATATTGATCTGAAACAACTGTCATGTTTTGATAAGATAAGACATTCTTTATTAGTCTCGCAATGGAGAAATTCTCAATTCACAGCAGCAAAGTTATGAAAGGAAGAAGAGCTAGGAGCTGCTAGAAAGGCAGCCACTCTCGCGGCACCATCTTGAAGTCAAAATAACAAAATAACACAACACATAAGACATATGAAGATGTGGAGAAAAAGTCATCATGCCTGAGTGTGTGTGTGTGTGTCCATGTGCACAAATCATGCAACTTGTCAACATAAATTATGATAGAATTCAGTAAAAATAGTCTTTGTTGTAGCAGGGGTCATTAGTTTAGCAACACAAGAGAGGACTGGGAAGACCAATAGCAACACTCCAACAGAATTTTGTGAACTGTGGGCCTGTGAAGCCCTTTGAGACTCTTTTACGGTTCAGGGATATATAAATAAACGTGACATGACTTGACGTACAGTCAGGCATGTTACAGAAATGGCGTTAAAAGCAAAATCATAGGCATGAAGTACTGGGTCAAATTAGAACAGAAGGTATGTCCTCATGAGTAGCAGTCAAAGGCTTCGTTCTCATTTTATTTGATGAGAAAGTGTGTCAAACGTTTGATGGTTAGGTGTATATTCTACTTTGTGTGTGTATATGCGCGTGGGTGTGCGTGTGTGTGTGATATAAGTGGACAGTAAGTACTTCATGCTCTCTCCAACACAACGTCATCTGTTTGATACGGTGGGGCATGTGCACCGTAATGCAAAATTGCTACTGATTAGTGGCCACATGTTCAGACTCCTATTAGACTGAACTGGCTTTAAGTAAAAAGATATCCCCCCGCTCTATGGTCTTATTTGCTCTGATTTTTGTTGTTGTTGACTTACGGTGCTGTTACGCTTTAAGATTTTATATTATTTTACAGCCTTTTACATTTGAAGGAATTTACCGCTGAGCCAATTCAAAAAACAGCAGATTGCCTTCTGCTGTTCTGCGCTTCATTTTGACTTTCTCTCGAGATGTCAATGTTTAACTCAACTTTTTTCTTCCTCTATATATTGAAAAAAAATTTTGACTATCAGCAAGCCGAGCAAAAATTTTGTTTCAGCCCAATTAAAGTCCGAGGCAGAGTTCTTCCCATCATTACAGATTTGAAGAAACTTGTTTTGGACTTAACAGTGCTCTGCAAAATATCCACTTTCAATGACCATCTCAAACCAAGTCAGATCATGGTCATCATGCTTTGCAGCCTGAATTGCAGCAAATCTTCACGACACCATAATGACATGTTGTTTCTCTGAGGTATGGATGCAATAGATCCGCTCAATGTTCTCGATTATAACACATTGACAGGCACACACATGTAAATGTTACATTTCATCATCCTCAACACATGCTTGAATCAAGATGGACAGAGAAAGTAAGTTTTCTTCCTTTCTCCCGGAGTTTGCGGTTTCCAGTTATTGTTATTTGAGAAGACGGCATGTTCAGAATATCGGGTGTATCTATTCCGTTTTGCTACAGGCATTCTTGGCCTGGCCGCAAAACCCTTTCTCTGCATGCTGCCAGTAGGCCCATTTCTACAACAATTTCAATAAAGTATTACATGACGTTGCTCTTTCAAGGCTTCAGAGAGAAGGAAATAGCAGATTGAATGTAAACAAGATTAGCTTCACTCCCGTGTTGCACGGCCAGATGCTGCTTCACTGCCGGGCTGTAAATCTGCCGGACAAACCGTGCAGTATAAAAGTGAGATGTTCTTGTCACTTGTGTCACTTTTTGGCAGATGGACAAAACTCCTTCAGCTGGAATACGTCCTATGAATGTTATCATGTTCATTTTTTTTCTATAAATAAGTCTTTCTGAGACCAAACTGCAGAGTTTGTGGGACATTCACATTCATTCACAAGAGCATTACTGCAAGCATATGGTTTGCATCCCTCGCATCACCTTTGCAAGCTGGAGCTAGTTTGTCCTTCCTTCCTACTGACATCGGCCTTGGTTCCTGCTGCTCCCTCAGCTATCAAAGCCTAAATATAGCAGATTTGTTGCTGCTTCAGAATATTTCCCAACTGCCAAAATACACAGGCCCTGCTTTCTTAACCTTGTGCAGTGATCTGTGTATTTGTAGTGGAAATGCAGTGAAAAGGGAAGCTGTGGTGTTCAATAAGGCTGTCTTAAAGTGTGGTAATGACACTGTCTGCTTGTGTTTTTGGAAGCTGTGAAACCGCACTAGGGAAATTGCCGTAACTGCTTCAATGTAACTCCATGTTATAATTCACTTCAGAGAGATCAGGATTGCTGCTAGAATTTGCTCCCTCCATTGAAGCAGCCTTCAGAGTACTTCATATAGGCTTTACATATAATGTTTTCGGGAATCTGGTTTCACTCAGGCGAAAGAGTACAATGTAACAGAAAAGAGCAAATTGTATTATTTGTGAGGAGATAGACTCTGTAACAATTTCATTTACCTGACATTTGTCTTTAGAATACGCCCATTAATTCTCCTTGTGAATAAGGTATCATTACAATGTTCTTTTGAAAGTGTTAATCTCTCATACTGAAACATAAAACCAGAAGACAGTCTTTACTTGACCTAATGACAAAGGCGTCGTGGGAGCGGAGCTGCGTTGCAGATCTTGAGGCTCAACCTTTTTTTTTTTTCTTCGGAAAAGGCGTCACAAAAACAGCCACAAAAGACAAAAGGAAAAGCAAAACACATGCACCATTAATCATTTGAGGTTTGCTGTACTTCGGTCTCTTGTGAAATGCTGAAGTTGGTTGAATTTAATGTGAGCAGAGATTTGTGCGACCAGGGACATACAAAAATGTACATTTTCAAAAAATTGTATCCTAATTTCAAATTGCGCAACCGTTGGACTTCGGAGTTCTCTCTGTTTATTTCATTTTCATTGATTCAATTTATTTGAAAACATTTCTTCCTTTTTATCGTCTAATTATATTTCATTTTCTTTTTTTCTCAACAACAATAGTTCATCACTGCAAGGAGAAACCAAAGAGCATATCTGGGCTATAATCAAATGAATATGTCCAATACAATCGGCTGTATTTTTCATTAAAAAAATAAAAAGAATACAGCACGACTCCATTCCAGATGCAGCATCTTGTTCTGATAATTCTAATCAGCCATCGTTGCTCGCTCTCTCTCTCGCTCAATTTAGAAATAGGTGGGGCGGGGGGTTTTCTCAAATTCCAGTATAATTAAGCACGAACTGAATTGATTTCTCTCCACACCCTTGTGCCCATGACTTTTTGCACCCTGTTGTCTGATTGTTAGTAAGACCCACCTTTTTCCTCAGGCCCAGCCAATCAGGTCCGTCGTTGTGCTTCAAACTTGTGCCTCCTTATGATTAGTTCCTAATTCTGTGACCGCTTTTTTTGTTTCTCCTCATAGCCACCGCATTTCATTGTATAATTGGTATCATTTATTTTTCATACTAGTGGGCTGAGGGCGGCCCGGTGGCCCATTGGTTAGCATGTCGACCTCACAGTGCAGAGGTACCGGGTTCAATTCCAGCTCCGGCCTCCCTGTGTGGAGTTTACATGTTCTCCACGGGCCTGCGTAGGTTTTCTCCGGGTACTCCAGTTTCCTCCCACATTCCAAAAACATGCATGGCAGGCTGATTGAACAGCCAGCTTCTTGCCAAAAATCATTTGGGATCGGCTCCAGCGGTTCAATGAGGCCAAGTGCTCCAGAAATTGGGTGGATGGATTATTCATGAGAAAAAAATATAAACGACTATTCGTGTCACAGGACAAACGAAGAACCACTGAGGACAAAGTATGGAAATTGGGACTGGTTGAGAGGCAGATTCTGTGATACGGCCAGATTTTGGTGACACTTTGAAATAATGTCAAAATATGTCTGACAACAGATGAGACTAATTCATCAATCCCCATCTTCAACAGCATGACCCCCTTTCACGTTCCGTCTTGTCATTCCCAGGCTCTGAATGTGGGTGTCCCGCGGGGAATTCAAGTAGCTCTTTGGGTCAGCTATTCCAAACCCCATATTTAAAGGCAGTCATTGCAAGGCTAATTAGGATAACATAGCTGGAAAAGTTGAACTTGGAATTTCAAACAAGGTTTCAGTTAACTTGTAAGAAGCGTAGGTGGCCATTCGTAACCAGCAGGAGGGAATTTGAAACATGCCTCACTCGATGCTGAGCTTTTCTTTGGTTGATCTACCATTGTGCATGCAATTAAACATGGAGGAATACATGCATGAAAAGTTCCAAAATGAAAAATTGGAAGCATGGGGTGCATTCCTATGTAACTGAAAAAACGTGTTCCTCCTGCAAATAGACTTTGCTATTCAAGTTACGCGTGTGCATAGTGACATCCACTCACACACACAAAAAGAATCATCAGATGAACATGATTTTATCTCCGAAACCAAATTCCATTCAAAGAAATCATGTAATTCCAATGTTTTCATCATGCTATTTGAAAAAAGAAAGTGTCTTTTAGTTTTCATTCAGTTGAACGCAAGCAACTGAATGAAAACTAAAAGACACTTTTTTCAAATAATTTTTCAATTCACATGTTGACACTTATTTCGTCTTATCAAATGATATCCACTTCAGTAGACATTGGTGAAACATCTTAGTGTAACAAAATTATAGAACACATTAACTCCACACAGGAAGGCCAGAGTTGTGATTCACACCCACAACCCCTGATTTGTGAGTGAGTCAGGTTAGCCAGTCATCGATATAAAGTACATCTTGTGCAATAGATGTTGCTTTTGTCGCTGGTACTAGAATTCAATGACACCAGGTCCACCTAATCAACATTTTAAAATCGGCAAATCCATGTAATAAATGAAGACAACAAAAGTAGATGCATTTAAGACGGTAGCCTCCAATTTTTCTGAAGAGAACAAATCTCAAGTATAGTTAATACATCTTTATTTTAATTTACAATGTTAACCTCCAAATGTCAAGTCTGGATGAATAACTACACCGGTATGCATTTTAACTCTGAGCACGTCATCAAGAATGAACCAAACCTATCAATAATGTGAAGATTTTTGCATGACACAAATTACCGCACAAATGGTGGCTACGGCAAATAGTCCACCACCTCTCAAAAACGTAAACAGTAATCATTAGAAAACATAACCAGAGCAAATCTATAATTTATCACTCACCCTGTTGAGCTAAAATGGTATGAGCATATTACTTACAGGTAACATTGAAAACACCGAACGATTTCCAATCATTGGATTGAATGAAACGAACTCACCTGAATGTTCTTGAAATCATGTTCAGGTGACAATAAATTCATTTAATGAAAAAAAAAAAGACTCATTAATACAATTCAAACATTTCTGTTTGTTGTTCAAACACAGCCTTGAGTTTATTTAGTTGAGTGTTCCCTTCATTTTAACGAAGTAGCAACTTTATAATAAATGTCCAACGCTGTTAATTAGGCTTCACCTTTTCATAAATTCAATCAGACCTATTGATTCATATTCACTACCGTTAATGCTCATTAAAATTGTGGGTGAGCTGGAGCCTAGATCCCAAATGACTTGTATAGATGGTCAAACATCCATTCACACTTACATTCGCATTTCGTGTTGCCTTCAATCCAACTATTGTTTTCATTTAAATGCAGGTGCTGTCTTAAGGAAAACATTCATTCATTCATTCATTTTCCGAACTGCTTTATCCTCACAAGGGTCGCGGGGGGTGCTGGAGCCTATCCCAGCAGTCTTCGGGCAATAGACAGGGGACACCCTGAACCGGTTGCCAGCCAATCGCAGGGCACACAGAGACGAACAACCATCCGCGCTCACACTCACACCTAGGGACAATTTGGAGTGTTCAATCAGCCTGCCATGCATGTTTTTTGGAATGTGGGAGGAAACCGGAGTACCCGAAGAAAACCCACGCAACCATGGTGAGAACATGCAAACTCCACACAGGGAGGCCAGAGCTGGAATTGAACCCGGTACCTCTGCACTGTGAAGTCGACGTGCTAACCACTGGCCTACTGGGCCGTCCCTTGAGGAAAACAATTGAGTACAGTATATATAAAAATAAAAAAAAACCCTCTATTTCCCATTTTTTTCTTTCACCATTAATCTTGATGTAAGGAGAGAAAATGCAGCAGAACAGCACATGTAGTGTTTTCATGTTGCTGTGTCCCAATCTGTCATTAATTTCATGACAAAAGCCCCCTTAACGCACATGGTTGGCTCTCACTTTCCTGGGGGAAGTTTTATGATTTCGTCTTATATTGTGTACTGGTCCTTAGATGTTGGTGCCAGTACCACTAATCCAGCAGGCTTGAAATGTAGTGCCAGAGGTTTCAGTAAGTGGACTGAGCCACCTGATGAGACACAGAGTGGAGTTCTGGCAGAGGATGGACCTTTTGAGCAGCCAAATCAGCACACGTATCTCATGTATTGGGTCATTCAGAGCCACATGACACCAGAGACTTAAGATTGGATTATTTTGATTTCAAATAGCAACAGCGTATGTCTATGCGGGCTTCTTACGGGACAGGAACAAACCAGGATGATGGGGCGAGGGGATCGACCCTGTGGATTAAAATCCAATTCATGTTATAGTTCTCAGACCGAGGGGCCATTCACACTGGAGCGTTTTTTTCAAATTGGAACGAAAAAATAAACTGCGTTTTGGAGCGTAGTGTGAACATCACCATCTGGACGGGAGACATTTCCGAAGGCAACATTTTTACAAGCCCGCTCTCATTTCAAGTCAGACTGTTTCTACTATTGGGCTCCTTGTTCTTCTCTGCATTCATACTCCTCCTCAACTTCCTCCCTAATTCCGCTTTTCCCCCATTCCAAATGACCACGAATCCAAAGAATTTCTCCCTGCAAGTGTTTAGCACACTGGTCTTTGAAGCATGATCCAAGAGACTGCAATGTCTGCACTTTGTTGTTGTAAAATCACACCGCCTGTGTGCTCTACATTCTCCAAACCTTCATCTCTGAAGGAGGAAGTCGTGTTCTGCACTTCTGGGGCTGTCTGGGGATATTTGCACTGGCTTTTAATACAATCCGTATAGGCTTGTGGCACAGTAATGTTGTGTTAATGCTGTAATATATGCACATTTATGTTGCTCTTGGAGATGTTTCCCTCTGAGACAGGAGCTGACTAAAAAGAGAGTGGGCTGCCTTATTGTCACATCCAATAACTGGTGACTCACTTTCTCTCCTTTGAAAAAGGAAGTCGAAGCACATGCTGCTAAGTTGGAGATGTTGGAAAAGTTCTTCAGAAGATGGAGCGGGATATTTGCTGAAAGATGGCCTCCGTTCAAATTATAGTGTCAGGGGGGACGTTAAAGTTATGAAGTCTAGTTTTACTGGAGATGTTTTAAACGTGAAGATTTACGCCTAGACCTCAAGAGAAGCCAATGTTTTAAGGTTTTTTTTGTGACAGCCTATACAGGATAACGTGGCTGGTTGGAAACGCTATCATACGTCATTGTAACAGCACATCGAACGTAGGCCATGGAAAGCGCGGTGGCTTTTGTTTGCTTTTTATTCCCAAACATTTGCAATTGATTCTCTTTTTTTCACAGACAGCCCTCGAAGGACAGTGAAGAGATAGACAGACTACAGAGGAGCTGCAGTAAACCAGGCAGAGGAAACACACCTTTCTTTTACAACCATGGAATAAACAGACAGTAGTTTATGGGCGGCGTGTTACTGGGATATTGCATAAGGAGGCAGGGCCTTCTTTTTTTAAAGCATTTGAGGCAGATGTTCCAATGATTTTTTCAAATTTTATTTTCTTCCTCCCAACAGCAACATTAAGACGCAGGCCCTTATGTGTTTGGATCAGGCCACTCTTTCCCCTTTAAATTACATTTTATGCGCTATCAAAGAAAATTTGTTGGTCAAGATTAGTTCACTTCACTTCCCCAAATACCTTCACATTTACTGCCTGGCTTTTCACTGGTTATAAAATATTGTATGATTTGGTGTGTGACCCGAATCCGTTTCCACCAGCTGTATTACTGTACATTCCCTTCGCATTTACTTCATTATGGATGGGGAAAAAAAACCCAAACAATTGCTCGCAATAGCCACATCAGCAACTGTCAGTGGTCCGAGAAAGATGAACTCCTCTTATCAGCTTTCTCGGTGCACAGCCTTCACCTCTGCCTCATACAGACCTCTCAAATAGCTATCCGCCTAAAGTCAAATAGCTACCCTAATTTTATGGCTTTACCACCTGTGATAGCGTTCAAAGGTGCATCCATGCAAAGATAACAGTTTACAGTAGTTAATTGGTGATTAAATGACAAGATGTCCTTGTAAAACGTCGCTACCTGTGTTGTCGTGTTTTAAAAGAGTTTGATTTTAAGATGCGGAACTTTTCATTGGGTTTTAAAAATAAACGTTTGCTTTCAGTTGATTTATTGGCTCAATTTGCAAGGAAAAAAAAACAACCCTTAACACTGCTGTGGTTTAGTGGACGTCTTCAAAGTGTGATTCATTGCTCAGCATTGCAATGGAGTATGCGCAAAAAGCAAGATTCTGAGCAACATTATTTATGAGATTAGCCGTGTTTTTCTTTTATGTTATGGATCTTTCTCAAGACTGACTACAACAAATGTAAGTGAAAGCTAAAAAAGATCACCAACAGTTCATCTCATGCAGGCAGTTGTATTATTACAACTTCTCTCTTCTAAAAGTATGATTTTCTTGATAGTTATTACAGCTTTATTCTCTCAACATTTTGTCTGTATTCAACATAACATTCTCAAATAATCATACACAATACTTCATTCAACAGGATGAATTTTGAGTGAAAAAAGGACGTTTTCTGTTGCTTACAAGTAGAATAATCACGTGTACAACCCCGTTTCTGCCTTGCTATCATCTTGCGCGTCAGTCAAAAAGTAGAGTGGGAACTGGTCAGCCGTTGTGAGATTTGCAGTCGCCCTCGCATGAGCCAGTGCTCTAAACCCATGTAATTACATTTTAAGCAGCACTGCCTTGTTGAAATCCCTCCACTAATTAGTTTTGTTTTTCCACCCTTCATATAATCTTCTCCTTTTGCGCGAGGCTTGGACCACACGCTGGAAAAAAAAAAAAAAGAAAAAAAGAGGGAACAGAACAAGTCAGTCGGTAATATGGAATAAATAAATAAATATAAAATCGGTTGGATGTAAGAATAGAATAGTATCCCCCCTCAAAGCCCCCGCCCCCGTCATCCACCCACACAAACACATTAACAGAGACCACCTGTAAAGTGTTTTGGGGGTTGTTTCCTTTGATTAGGAATGTTATGGGAGTGCTGCACAAATAGAAACGCGGTCCAGACTGTTTTATTTTGTTTATTTGTGGATCCACCTGTGTTTCCAACCAGAAGAATGAACTTATGATTGTGATGAGAAACATATAGTGCAAAGGAAGTCGAGTGGGTCGGTCTTGAAATGACTTTGACGTCTGTTTCTAAGATTGCGATCAATTAAACCGTTATCGACCAAGTCACGTTCTATGTTTCGAAGCCCTTTGCGGCCGAGCATCTGACCCTTCTCTTCATCCCTTTTCTCTCCTCATGGCTCTTCCCCCTCGTCTCTGTCAAATATTTATAGCTGATGGGAGATAAGATTATTTCAGCTCGGGACCTCTCTGTGCCAGCTGCCGCTGACCTTTGCTCACAATAAAGACTTAGATGTATTCTGGACAAGGGGAAGATTGTTTAATTTGAAGGTCATCGAAGGCCTTTCTTGATAGGAAGGTAAAAGGGTAGGAAGGTTGTGTTCTTAGCTCGCATCAGCAAGTTGATCCAAATATCAAAAATGTGTTTTGAATTCATCGTGGGCGTTTTTCAGTTTTGACGAAGCCTGACAGTTTTCCGTGTTTGTCGTTTGTGTGAGGATTTGTTATGACGCTCGCTATCAACACAGTGATCAACACAGTGAGAGAAGGACGCGGTGCAACATCGGCAGGGTACTCTGACTGTAAACCTCTGGAAAAGGAAGAAATGTTTTTTAAGATTCATAAAAGACATATGTTAATGTCTCATTGTACAATCACAGACATGAAATGGGACGGCGAATAAGGCTGAACACATGACAACCTGTCACAGTGTGACCACAAATAGCCTCCTTGCCAGTCATCATCATGAGTGGAAAATCTTGTTTAATAAAAGAAAAAAAAAGTACACCATCTGGGCTTTTCCGATTGTTGCAATATGTGCCGATTTGTCTCAAATTATATTTTTGCCAACCTCAAGCATCCCTCAAGTTTTTGCGGCTGCACAAACACTTTGGAGCACTCTGAAGCAGATGCGGCGCACAAGATAATGATAGCGGCGTTTGCGCAAGATGTCTTTCAGCTGGGAGCAAGTTGAATACAATTTCAGTCCTGAATGACTTCAGCGTGTACGCGGCACAGTAGTTTCTAATCATATCTTACGGTTTTATCATGCATCTTCTTTTACTGTCCTCAGCCAGAGTTAAGTCAGGTAACGTGAAAGTACAGTATCTACCTGCGCACAGGCAAGAAGGTGGCACTGATTTACTCAAAAATGACAAGACAATTTAGTTTCTGCTTTTTAAAACCAATGGAATTGGAAGAGAGTCGGTGCATTGTACGCAAATTGAATAAAAAGTCCGGCCTTTTCAATGCACTGACCTGACTTCACAGACAACAGCAGCAGTAGTGCCACCTAATGGCAAATCAAACAAAAACTAAAAAGCAAAAATTAGTGAGTTCTTATCAAGGCTACTGTCTATTGATTTCTTCACAAGAGTGACTTTGAACCTTCGCACCAATTCTCTGATTAAGAACTCCTGCACATGCACATATTTGCCTGGCCAACTCTTTATAAATGTCATTGCCTCAAATGACAAGACATGGTATGGGTTTCTTTTTCTTCAATAATTTCTGATCATTTAATGAAATGGTATTGATCGGTTCTATTGATGTGAATGGTTCTATTTCAATGCCATAATACAGTACCAGCCAAAACATATTTCAACATTCTTAGGATATGGTAACCTAAACAAAATAAATGTATACCACACACGCACATAAGTGTCCTTGGGTGTCTTGAAAGGCGCTTATAAATAAAATGTATCATCATCATCATCATATATACTTATACACACAGACACACACACACATTTACATATACTGTATATATATCACTCTAAAACAGGAGAAGCCTGCAAATTCCCACAGCAACAAACAGAGGATCTGATGATAATAAAATAATATAAATGACATTAAATACATTACGGTGCTGTATTATGATAACTGTCATATGAGTTTTCAAACATTGCATTGATTTTTAAAATATTAAATAATACTTTAATATTTAAAACACCAACAACAATAGAAGCAATAATAATAATAATAATAATAATCATGTAAATGTAACTATGTAATTGCTACGAGTGCCCTGTGTTCAGCAGCGGCAACAACAACAGGTGGAGGAAGCTGGAGTACCCGGGATTCAATCTCTCAACCTCAGAACTGTGAATACTTACTGATATTCAAATTCTTCTTCTTCTTCTTCTTATTTTACGACACATTGTGCTATTATTGCTACATGTTGACTATTGATCAAATATATTTCATTTACCATATATACCATAACTCTGACAGTTTCTTTGACAAAATTTCGAAAGTGATCTACTTTGGCATTTTACAATTTGAATTTTGCACTAGTTGGAATGATGCACACAAAACACCTGTGAGAAAAGTCCCTCTATTTGTATGCTTTTACGTTTTAACGGACCAACAGCCATACTGTCCGTCTGGAGCCAGCCATTTGCTTTCCGAGTCTGCAGTCTGTTGAATACAGGATATATGTGTTTGTACAGCAGCTTGTCCAAATGCACATATGCATTTATTGGAAAATATATCCATCCAGCCATCCCTTATCCGAGCCGCTCTATCCTCACGAGGGTCGCGGGCGTGCTCGAGCTTATACCATCTGTCTTCGGGCAGGAGGCGGGGTACACCCTGAACTGGTTGCCAGCCAATCACAGAGCACACATAAACAACCAACCATTCATGCTCACAATCAACACCTAGGGACAATTTGGAGGGCCCAGTCAACCTGCAATGCATGTTTTTGGCATATGGGAGGAAACCGGAGTACCCAGAGAAAACCCACGCGGGCACGGGGAGAACATGCAAACAAGAAATATGTCACAGACTATAAATATTGAAATGACACAGGATGGCCGGAGCCAGAATCGAACCCTGCACTTCTGCACTGTTAGGCCGATTATATATATATATATATATATATATATATATATATATATATATATATATATGTATGTGTGTGTGTATGTATAGAGAGAGGGAGAGAGAGAGAGAGAGAGAGACAGAAGAGAGAGAGAGAGTGTCTCCTCCGCCATTACGACCTTTCAAACAGTGCTGTTTGGGAGCATAAAAATGAGCTGATTGCGAGCGCAGCAGGGCACCAGTTCCTCACTTCTCGCAGATGCCTGTGATAAGATAATGACACAACGGTTATCAGGCGTCCACATCGATGTGTTGACCGTGGGATCACATAGCCGCCAGCACCCTAAGCTGACGACAGAGCAGCAAACAGGCCTATTAGAGCAATGAGGCCTGCAGGCAAGTAAAGTGTAGTTCAGAATATAAAGTGCACTTAACTACTCTGGGATGTTGATGAAGCTATATAAAATTGATTGTGATGTGATAAGGATGGGTTGTTTTGTCAATAAACAGTCCCGCCCTTATCTTTTGCATGTCACCGTCAAAAGGATTTCTTTCTCACATGTGCCATTCAAAACGTAAACAAAATGAAATTCACATTCAAAATCTCACCATAGTCTGTTCACTTTTTTTTGTTTTTTTGTTGAATTGTTAGCTGCCCTCCGTCAAAGGTTGCACTTGTCCTTTACTCATCCTTGCTATTGACATCGCTGACACTCGTTTTGATAGCCCAGTACAAAGGTGAAGTGTTTATTGGTGCTATTCTCCATCTTCTAGAAGCTCTGGGCAGCAACCTAAAGAGTGTATTACTTGGACTATTTTTAATGCTCTGATAACCAGCATCCAAATGACCTATTATCTTGGAAAGAAAAGCATTGCAGTGCTACGAGCTCAAAGGGTAGTCAGCGTAGTTCGTCACCCTTTCCCTTTAAATGTTCCTTGTGTTTCAGTGTTGTTTTCCTCCCTGGTGCTGCATCTATGACAACGTTTATCTTTGCCATCATGGTAAATGACCTGCGTGACTGGTGTGCTTTGAGCTTGATAATAATGCATGGGCAGTTACAGAACTTAACATCTTTGTGTGTTTGATAACTTAGGGCACAACATAGCCTTAAACTAACAATATCGAAATAACAATGATAGAAATGTGTTTTGCTTGAAACTGTCAACTTTATTTTTTTTTAAATTCAACCTGAGTTTATATTATTGGGTTTTTTTTTTTTACAGTAGTATGGTGATTCTAATATTTTGAGGCCTTAAAACGTGACAGCAAACATGGAAAACAAATCTCACTACCATTTACTGTTGATTATTATTGGCTTTGGTCTTTATAAAGGGGGTCACATGGTGGCCCAATTCCTCACGGTTCTTAGGATCTGTGTTCAAATCTTGGCTCTGTGCTTGCTAATTCTCCCCCCAACTTACAAAATGATGCATGTTAGGTTGATTGACAACCCTAAATTCTCTATAGACGTGAATGTGAGCATGAATGATCATTTGTCTATATGTGCCCTGCCATTGATGGGAAAGCTAATTGGGAAATCTTATGTGTGTGTGTGTGTGTGTGTGTGTGCGCGTGTGTGTGTACACGGTACCCTGCTCAACAAGGGTCTGT
>CAAKHF010001160.1:17458-33939 GCA_901007745.1 Hippocampus kuda | reverse complement strand
GGGGGGGGGGGGGGGGGGGGGGGGGGGGGGGGGGGGGGGGGGGGGGGGGGGGGGGGGGGGGGGGGGGGGGGGGGGGGGGTAATGTCATACCTAGCACCCTCCACAGAATGCACTCAAACGCCACAGAATTTATGGAGGAATTGCATTCACACAATTAACTCTATGCAGGGTTTTGCTGTTTGCGACCTTTACGCTCGGTGGCCTCCATGGCAGGCGCCGATACAAATATGGAATATGTGTCAACGCCGCCCGCTGACGGTCACACATCCGGAGAAGCTCGGCAGAACGTCACACGTCAACCTCAACCCAGTACTGACCGGTGGGCCGTGGCGGACGAGACATGTCACACTCTCTCAGGCCCCTTCGCCACGCTCCCTGTACTTTGATGCGATGACTGTACTTTGGCTAATTGGCTCGGAACAGCGGGCATCCGCTTTCTGGCACCAGACAAGTAGGCGAATGGAAAACGACCTCCATTTAAAGCAACGTGTCATTATTTTGGTAATAAACTGTCTGGTACTATGGAGGAAAAAACAGCTCCGTCACAGTGACGCTGGTTGGAACGGTGGACCAGCTCAGATATTGGCCAGGGTAAGGAACTGAGCGCTGGCTTCAATCGCCAAAACCATGACGGTTTGACCCTACCTTACATATTTCTATAAAGTTCAACAAACACGTAACATTTTAAAACTCAATACGATACACGCATCAAATACCTGAAAGCTAAAATATCAATAAAAGCAGTGTAATCCGAAAACATGAAACCAAAAAAATCTTGACATTTTTAACAATCCAAAGGAATATTCGGCAGTGGAGGATACTAGCTCAATGAATTATATCATTTCATTTATTATTTAGATGTGTTGTAGTAGTAGAGGCTGGTTTGATACTGACACCGTATTTCCACATTTACAGGAGTGACTAATAAAAAGCTTGAAGTGACACTTCTAAAAATAAGATATCCTTTATTTGTCCCACACTGGGGAAATTTACAGTCTACAGCAGCAAGTAAGTGGTTAGCTGCATTTTTATTGTGAGGTATTTCGGTATTTTAATATTCCCGGTACACTAGGTTAGCGCTAGCTAGCTAGCTAGCTAGCTAAAGTTGGAGGCTGTATGGTAGATACTAAACTGAAGAAACCCTAACAGATTTTTACAAATTACCTTGATTACTAAGTTTACAAAACGTGATTTTGAAAAGTTTGACATCCTCTTGTCAGGAGCTACGAGCATTTTACGGAATCCGTCCACCCAAAGAGGGCTGATTAGTCAAGTATAATTTCATTCACCCCAATTTACTGATTTATTTTCTGGGTCAAATGACAACATCAGGCCTGATAAGTCGCTGAGCGAAAACCGTATCGGGTGTGCTTCTTTTTCTCCCTGGAGCGAAATCCCTTCTGACACTTGGCTCCACCCTCAACAGTCATCCTGCTTTTCCTTTGCTGCATGAGCTCATGCACTCATTTGCCTGCCTTTCCTCCCTGTGCATTAGTCGAGTCACACTTGCCATAGGCTCAGTCGTCAGCTTCTATTTGGTGACATATTAATCATTGCATAATAATATTTACCCCATGTTAAGCACAAGTAACAATTTTCACACGAGGCAACCAAGCTCGAGCTGACAAATGGCTGATACCGCCACTTAAGAGTCCAAATGACAGCCATTCATTCCTTCAACATGGTGGTGAAAAGGAGTGGAACCTCGGTTTACAAACAATATTTTACAAAAATCACAATCAAAACAGAAATTAATCAATTAAATTATTAATAATAATCAAATGAAATAATTGAAATAATGTCCTGTATTTTTTTTCATTTGAATAACCAACAGGTTAATCTATTTTCAGAATAATAGTTTGCTGCAGCCCTAATGATTTGAGATGTAAGTGTTTTGCTTTACGAGCGTAGTCACGTCACAAATTAAACTCTTATCTCAAGGCCCCACAATATATGGAAGCAGATGGTCGATTTAGTTTTTCTTTTTGATGAAGCCGTTACATCGTGATTTGACACTTGGACCAGCAGCCTAGTCATACATCACAATAAGCATTTGTTCCACCGCTGCGTCATATTTTTCCCGACATTTAACACGGCCCTTGGTAGACTTTGACGTAATGTGCCAAAACGCAGTGCGGCGCAAGTGCATGGATATGCGTGTGTGTGGGAGTGTGTGTGTGTGTGTGTGTGTGTATGAATGAGTGCGGGGTTTAATCTATCTGAACATGTGGGTGCCTGTGTGTGCTTGTACGGTGCGTGTGTGATGTCTGAATGCATGTGACAAGGCAGATGTAATGCAGATTCATAAATCTTAGCCTCGGGATCAGTAGATGGGGAGAGGGGGCTGATATATATGAAAGGACGCGCGCACAAACACACACACACACACACACACACACACACACACACACACACACACACACACACACACACACATATATAGAGATTACAACCGCAATAGTGCCTAATAAACATGACTATATATCTGGACCTCAGGCTTATGATGCGCATATGCATACACACACACATGCACACGCACGCGCACACACACACGCGCACTCATGTTTTCACATTCTGTACATTCACAAAGGCACTCACTCACACTCATAATCTCAAAATGCACTCTCAATCTCCAGTGCTCACACACTTTCACAAACTCTCTCATGAGCTCTCATGTGCAGAAAGACTCTCACAACCTCTCTCATTGTCTAGCACGCACAAACACATGCACTCATCACACAAACTAATAGACACTTCTAACCCCCCCCAAAAAAAAACTAAAAAAAAAATCCAACTCACACACTCTTTTGCGCTACTCTCACATTCGCACAATACCAGACTCTCTCATATCCTCTCCAGTTTCTCACACCAATCTCTCACAAGATCTCAAACACTCACACTAATACAAATATTCTCACAGAGAGACAGACACACACAATTTAACAAATCAGACACACACACACACACTTATGGCACACACGCGCACACAAATAGCCTCTCTCTCTCTATCACCTATCCCCTTCCACAAAAACTCATCAACTCACACATCTCACACAGATGCACACACACAAACGTTCTGTTGATCTCACACTATTTTTCACACCCTCACTAACTCGCACCTCTCACACTCTCATGCACCCTAGACACACAATCTCTCTCATCTCTCTCTCTCTCTCACACACACACACACACAACCAATACAGATATAATAATCACCAAAGTCTATCCGCTTTTCTAGCACTTCATTACGTCGATTTGAGCCCGACCAGCTCCAGTATTGGATGTGAGGCCATAAAGCTGTTAACATCTCAACAGTGTTGCATAATCTCGCCCCCGTTGTCCAACACACTAATTTTCGACTTGCAACGAAGGCAAAATGCTGCAGCGGTCCACAAAACTTTGACCAGCTGATTTGTAGCTTTGATGCCAAGATTCTCCGCAGACGGCTGCGGGGAGAAAAAAAAACAAAAAAACTACAGCTGAACGCTTGATATCACATCAGATGGCTTTTTAAATGCTCCGCTAAGCCGGTAATAACTGTTTTGCAGGTTTAATTGCCACCACGCAAGCCCCGAGAGCAGCCTCAAATCAAAAAAAATGTCCCCTCCCCACCCCTTTCCCATAAATTATAACAACATTTACACTGCAATTGATGTCAAATTTATAAAGGGGCTTGGACTTAATTTCAACATTTAATTTACCTAGGTAAGCAGTTGTACAAAACAAGGAGTACAGTGGTCGACATTGAGATGAATGAAAATAAATTCTTCAAATTCTTTTTTTTAAGAAGAAAAAATAGCACGCTACAATGTTGTACGTAGAGACATGCAGCAATAAAATAATTAAATAAAATATAAATAATTTAAAGAGTTTTATATCATGATTTCATGCTCCTTCTGGTGTACCTGCCTCAGCCGCCAAGGGTCAGTGTATAGTATAGTACAGTACAGACATGCATGATACAAAAAGAACTTTGACTCAATACATAGTGACAGTAAGATGAGGTAGTATATATTTTTCACAGAGGATAAAGAATATATGCCTGCAGTTTATGTTACAGTGTCTATCTGTATGTGTTGCTGCGCCATTGTTGGGGAAATGTGTGTTGCGCAAAGGGTTATCAGTATTGCAACATCAAAGCTAGTTTTGTTCGCCCATTCATGGGTTTTGCAATGTGTTTTAGCGGAATGTTCATTCGTTATGTGGTTTGGTTAAATACACAACATGTAATTTTCTTTGTTTTGTTCTCTTTTGTTCCAATAAAGTCTGTCTGAACGTGCGAAATCGCTGAAAAATGTGTGACGATTCTTTCCAGTACAAGAGACACCAGGAGAAGCCTGAATTCATACTGTGGACATTTCAGAGTTATCCAGTGGAGGGATGTCATGGAGTACACATTTGTAGTGGATTGTGTATGTATCTGTACATAAATCCCCACCCCCAAAAAAGAAAGTTTAAAAACAAACAGTCCTGAAAGATTAAATGCAAATTTATAGAACTATAAAGTTAAGTATAACTACACCCTAGGACTGCATTAAAATGTGAGCTATTGCAGGACCACAGCATTGCCAGAGAGACGGTTATTACAATACTGTGTATCCAAGATGGGAAAGAGTGAAAATACATCACACCTGTTAATGTGTTAGAGCCACTTGGGTTGGAGGGAATTATGTGTGTGCGTGTGTGTGTGTATGTGTGTAAGGGCGTGACTGCATTAGGGAATCACACAGCCAGCTCCACTCACCAGGGGACCACTGTCAGCCTGTGATTTCGCCCGTGTCCCTCCGAGCCAGTGAAATAGGTCAACCACGTAAAATGGTGGGGCAACGAGGAGCAAGTATGGCACCCCCACCCCTTCTCCTCAAGACCAGCCAGGCGCTGAAAGCAACGTCCCCCGCCACCTCCACCACCACCACCACCGGGGATGCGGAGGATGCAGCCACAACACGTCCACCTTGCAGCCACAACAACCATTTACAGACTGGCTAGCTGGCTCGTGCAATTTTAACACTCATCGGCTGCCAAACTGTATGGCAATGAACAATGCAATAAAAACGCCATTTACAGGCTAACTATAAGCACCAGCATGTTAAAAAAAATACACAAACGGATATTATCAACACAAGTGGAGAAGCAACACATGCAGACAATTGCTGTAACTGTGCTAACATGCATCTATTCTTTATCCTCTGTGAAGAATGGCTTATTTTACTGCAGCTTACTGAGGAGTGTCTCCATGAACACGGGCCTGTCTGTTTCAGGTTGGCTCAATAAACAAAACAAAACTCTTATTTGTAGATTTTCACCTATTGCATGAGGGCCTGGAAACTTCACTTGAATCAGTTTTTGGAAAAAAGCTTAAACATAAAATGTGGAAAAAGTGAAACGCAGTGAATACTTGCAATAGATGCACCAACAAAAACAAGTAAGTGTCTTTTTTTCTTTTTGGGGAGGGAGGAGGGGGCATCATGTTACCACCACCCTCCACCATCTCCCGTGGCTTTGACCTTTTCTCTCCAGTGGAACAGGACACTGCACGTCTCCATCTCCCTCATGCATTAATGATCCGCGGTAAAGCTGAAGGCACGGGTCTGTCTTTCAGTCCGCAAGGCGACCCACTTCCAAGGACGGAGGGCCCCGTCGCCGACACAGCCGAGCCGTAGCGACATTACACCACCCATGTGGGTTGGCCAATGCAAATTACTAGCCACGCCGAAACGGGAAAAAAAGGATAGATGGACAGATAGTGTCGCAGTCTTAATAAGTGGAAGGCTGACTCTTCTCATCTCGACAGCCAGCATTTCTATGACTCTCCCTGGTGGCAGATATGGAAAGCACAAAAAAAAAAAAAAAGGAAAAGAAAAAAAAACTGGGAGATGATGGCGGGTGGACACAAAGCAACTGAAGCCAATTATCTGGCTTATATTGAAGCTCGTGCACATACAGCCAAGACAGGAATGGAGCTGCTTTACAGTGGCCATTTAATAGCATTTGGAAAAAAAAACCTCATTTGAACATAAAATGTGACTTATCTAGACGGGCGCATTGTCCTTTTTCATATTTATTCAAGCTTTCTTCACGAAACCTTGGCAGGACTCGTAACCTCCAATCTTGCGAAACAGTTTATTTCTTATTTATTGTAATATCTTTTTATAAATTGTGTTTTTCATGATGTATTCAATTCTTTCATATCTTGTACAAAGGCCAACTCAGCGTAGACTCAGCGTAGAGGCTGTTTTCTCAGGGCTCTTGTGAGAAATGCGGAAAACAGCATGTTTTCTTTTTTTTTTTTTAATGTAGCTGAACAAAATTCTTGACCGTGCTATGTTGTGCTTTGCAAGGTTTGGCTAGGCTAGGCAAGGTTAGTTTAGCAAAGGATGAGTTCCACGAGGCTAAACTAAGCAAGGTCAGGTAACGTTAGGTTTAATTATGTTAAGTGATCAGGTTAGCACAGGATAAATTAAACTAGATTAAAAATGGCAAGGTTATGGTCGGTAAAGTCAGGCTGGTCGAGGTTTGGTTAGTTTAGCTTATGCTCATCATAGGTTAGTCAGGGCAAGGTTATGCTAGGTTAGCATAAAATAGTGAAGGATTGACTCGTCCAGGCTAGTTTGTCATTTAATCAGCATCAGAGAATATCTAGGACATAACCTAATCCCCATATTTTATTTTATTTTTTAAATTTACTGCCTACAAAATGGCGCCGTATGATATTGAGTGTTCACTGTCGAATGGGAGACATGCAAAGTTACAACAGCCATCGTCAATGGCTGGTAATCACTCTTTATTTTGTCTTTTGTTTGTTCATTGTCTCATTCTTCCAAGCATTCGATCCATTCTGACAGACACAGAAACCCCCGTCTGCGGGGGATGAAAAGATCTCTGGCGTGCGCCTCCCAGCCGCCCCATTCCCAAATATTTGACTTTGCCTGTGATCCGCAACCCTCCCAGGCTTCTGTCGCGCTTTTCCGCACCGCTGAACTCTGTTTCCAAAGCAGGTGTTGAAAACAAAACAAGCCGATGAGTAATCCAAAAACAAAATCAAATAGAGGAGAGAGGCTCGGTTCTTGAATTCTTATGATTGAAAAACACCCCTTCCTAAAAAATAAAAAATAAAAAAAACGATCAACGGCAAAATAATACAGCTGGAGGGTTGCATTTGACGAGCCAATTACAAAGCGTCAAATGATGCCGATATAAGTTTGGCTCGCTTCAGGGCGATGTTGAGTCCTTGACATGTTCTTCTTCACAACAGAACAAACATTCACAGGAAAATTGGGTTGAGGGATCAAAGTGCATCACCGAACGGCAAGAAGTGCTCAAAAATTCAGAAGGACTTTTTTTTTTTTTTGGTATCGTTGTTTGTCTATTTTACATTTTTATGGTTTTACTTTGACTATTTTATTTTGTTATTGTTATTTTTGTATTACTGTTGTTTTTGGTACTCTTGTACTATTGCCGTTGGTATTTTTGTATTGTTGTCGGTATTTGGGGGATCATTGTTGTCTTTTTTTTTTTTGGTATTGTTATTTTTTTATTTTATTATTATTATTATTTTTGTGCTGTTGCTATTATTTCTGTATGATTACAGCTGTCGGTAGTTTTGTAAATTCTTTTGTCTCGCATTTTAGTTTGTATTTATTTGTAATTATATTCTTCTTTTTCTATTATTATTATTATTATTATTGTATCTCTATATTTGTTATTTTTTTATTTGGGATGTGGGAACTCGTGTTTTGAGTATTTCACTTTAATCGCTTTTGAAACGTGTGTCGCAGCTCAACAAATTAGGTCACAAATAATCCGGGAACATGAAAGGTTTCTACTTGACACTCCAGAGAAAGAAGCGCTACCGGTGGCATTTAACGTCACTTCGTATTAGTAAACAATTCGTTAAAAGCGTGACAATAAAGCGACCTTGATGTCATTAAGCTTGAAGCAAAAGAATATACTGTACAATACATGGTAGGACGAACATGGTGCAGGATCTGTAGAATCTGTCTCAAGGTCAACCACGACTGGATAAAGACAATGCAAATATCAATGTTGGTTGGTAGTGATACTTTGCAGTTTGAGAAGCAGAAATTAGCATGTTCCCATATCAACATTGTTGTAATTGTCAGAAACTATCAACTTTCAGTGCACTGCGTGTGTGTTTGGAAAAAAAATGAAAATGTGCTTGGTATTATTTATGACAAAAAAAAAAAAAAAAGCTGCCAGAAGTTAAACGCGATCGAAATGCAACGGGACTGCAGCATTGAGAGCCGGTCCCAGTGTCCGTGTCACATTTTCCTCACGTCTGTTTTTTTTTTTTTTAAACAAATTCACATCATATTGTGGCTTTTTGTACTAAATGCTCCTTGCCTATCATGCGCCATGCAGCGTCAACATTGCATATTAAAAGCAATATACCACAAGCGTCTCCCTTCCAAGTTTCATATCCACCTCGCTGTCCCCACTGGATCCATTAGCGTTTATAGGCCTGTACATTAGCCTGTGTCTGCTGCCATCCGCCATAATGAAACAACACCTCCACGATAATGTGCAAAGCAACACATTCCGACATGTACATCACACAAACGTGTCTTTCGTGTGTCACGAGAAGCGATCGGGAAAAAATGGAGCCTCTTTATTCAATTCTGATCAGTCAGCAAAGATCCAATCATCAAGAATCTGTAAACAAAAACAAAAAACTGTCATTAGATGACAGTTCCATTGTTCGAGAGTATTTTAGGATTAATTAATTAGTCCGAACATCCCGAGTCCAAATGAGCCAACATCTGCAGTTCTGCAGCACGTAGACAACAGCTGCTAGTGAAGACCTAGACAGTGGTATTAAAGGTCACGACCTTTGTAAGAGCCTTCAAGCCTCAGCACACACGTTGATGAGGTCAGCTCGGCAAGCATTTTCAATCGCACGTCTCACTCGCCACCTCTGTGCTCATTTTCTTTCTTCCAACAGGCTGGCGCAGATGTTCTCCCGACTTCTCGTCACCGTCGCGCATTTGAAATATGTAAAAAACAATATGCCGGGGAAACGACAACAGCGGTTTGGTTTCCTCCCACCAGAACAAGAGGCGCATTGGTGAGCGAAATTGATGCGACAATTAGTCACATTTCAAATCCTCTGCTCCATTAGCGGAAAAGCTGCTGCATGCTGCGTGAGTCCAAACGGAAGCTTGCCAGAAATACACTTTTGCATCATCATCTCCATGATGATGATGATGATGATGATGATGATGATGATGATAACCTTTTACTCTGCAGGTCTAAATTCCCTCGAACGATATTTCAGTGCCTTTTATCATTTTAGTTTCACTGTACAATGGTGCCTTGAGACCCTTCTGGTGTGCATGAGTTGGCCACAGGGGTCAGTATAACTCAGTCATGAAAGAAGAGTTTCACAACTAGCGTAAGTGACTCCGTAAGCTGCATTTTTTTTCTGTAGAGGATAAAGAATATATGCCTGGAAGTATCTGTTGCTTAATGCATCATAACACCGCCATATAGGTGCTATTCGTTAGCAAGCCAAGGCGTCTTGCGTTGTGTGTTAGCATCAAGCGGAAGGAAAGGTTGTGTGTTTTTAATAGACGACATTTTATTCTCATTAAGTTTTTAGTTCAACACAAAACATGTAATTCTCAGGTTTTTTTTAAAATGTTTTGTTTTCCAGTTAACTTCAACTGAGCGTCGCAATAAGCAGTTTTCTGAAAGTACAGATTCAATTTTTTTTCTTTAAAACGCTTACACAGGGGGCACTCCAGTCTCGAGTCAAGGTACTGCTGTACGGATGTAAGGCAATGGACTCCTGAGTCGCAACTTGCGTCAATCAGTCACGGCGCACGAGTAGCATCAATCTCGCAACAAAAGGGCGCAAAAAATGCGGGCCGCCGCCGAGCCGTCAGTCACGCCGCATTAGGAGACAGCTCGGGTCAGCGCTGGTAGTCAGAGGTTAAAGCCATTACGAGCGAGCCGACTCAACTCGCCCACCTCTGACCCTTATTTCGCAAACACGCTCTTGGTCATTGCGTCCAGGAGGCTCTTGGGCCACGGCAGGTGTTTTAATCTCTTGAGCTCTCCTGTGAAAGCTCAGAACTATAATTCAATTCAGATGGAAAGAGAAATTGGTTGCGCTGACAGTCGCGTTGCAATATATTAGAGAACAATGGTCAAGTTGATTTATTTCAAAAAGTGAAATTTACGTAGAGTAACGCGGACATACAGTAGAGTCATTATAGAGGAAAATATTTTTCAGAAGGCTAATTCTGACCTAGTTTCTGTTTTTAAAATGATTTTGATCGCTTCTCATGTCATATTCGACAAATGTAGTCATCCGCGTCCAAAAAAATAATCAAATCGGGAAATATTTCACTCTGAGCTGCACTTGCTCAAACTCAATATATGAAGTTTGATGAAGTATTATGCTTTCGGTACATATTAAAAAGCAGGGTTGCACGATATATCAAAAATATATGTATCGCACGATGATGGCACGTGCAATATGTTTTTCACAAAGATGTGCGATCCATTTTATTTTGTACTCGATATAACGAACACTTTTAATGTCCCTACTAGTAACTTAATAATTACTGACAGCAAAGGTGTATTTAATATCGTGCCCGTTGTGGCAATAATCCACATTGACTAAAAATGGTTCCTATTTTAATAAGTCAAATGAGCCGTCCTCCTTTCATTTCCCCCCCATCTTGCAAATACATTACACTTGCCGTTCTTTTATTTTTGATGAGGGAGGGGAACGAGGGCTCCAACCTCGCTGCACTCTCAGCCTTATGTTTTAATATTTCATGGCCAACGTGCAGTTATACCCATGGAACGAACGCGCCCGCGCGCACACACGCGCACGCGCGCACACAAGCAAGCGATTCACTGCTGAGAGGAGGTGTCCCTAGCAAATGCTAATTGAACTAGTCCACGGGTCAGCGAGCCTTTCTGTTTTCCCCTCCTCCGGCAGATCCATTCTGACGGGCCAGGGAGCGAAGCCACTAAAGGAAGTTTTTGCTTCTCGCTGTGCTGCGAGGAAACACTCCGAGGTCGTACGGGAAACCAAGCGGGTGGGGGTGGGGGTAGGGGGGCAGGGGGAGGGGGGCAGCCCGAGCCAGAAAGTCGAGAGTTTGTTTATGAACCAGCGGGCATCTGTCTGTTTATGTGAACCTCTTAACTGTTATTGCCTCACTCACAGTGGATTAACGTGTCACTGACTCATCATACGGTGGCGGACCTCAAATGTTGATTCGATCCACGACCAAGCTCGGAACCAACTTGCCAGTTATTTGTTTTTAAATTCAGTCTTTCTGCAAATTTAAACAAAAATCTAAAATCTAACCACGTTTTTTTAAAATATATAATTGACCAAAATTAAACAAGACACTAATGATTCATTACAAAACATACATTTTCAAATGATTGTACGGTCAGTGTTTACTGTAAACATAGAAATGTATTGCAATGATATCAAAATACGATTGGCCTTCACATTTACACAGTGGAAAACTACAGCGCCCCACCATTATGTGGCCACCGGTGGAACTACATTCAAAATGAATGCAGCCCAACAACAAAATAGGGTCATACGTAACTGCACAAAAAAAAAAAAAAAAATCTTCGAAAGGGCAGGACTACAAACCGAGAATCCGTAACGGTTGGAGGTTTACTGTATAAAAAAAAAAAAGTTATTGAAAAAGTGAGACAAATCTCGCGGGGCGGTGAGTATGCCAAGGTCCAGTGTATATGTAAGAAAGGGAGAGACCATGTGAAAACACTGGCCTCCAGGTTACTACAATGTTTAGTTTTGTTTTTAAATCCGTGTCTGTAAAATTCCTCGTGGTGAACAATGTTCTCACTGTGCAGGTGAAGGGTAAATGGAAAAAACAAAACAAAAACAAGGATGTTTTTGAATACACTTACCTTTGTTTGCGATGTGTCAGGAAAATATGAAGAGCGTGGGAGAGAGAGAGAAGAAAAGTCAAATTAGCAAGTGAGCACAAATCAACAACGTCGCACACAAACGAAAAGCATAGCATCGCGTCTTTGTGGTATCAAGTTTTTGTATGCGGATATATTCCATAACAAGCAAGGGAAAAGAAGAAGCGGGACAAACACCGCTCCCCTTTCAGAGCACCCCGGGAGGAACATATGTTTCCGGGAGCACCATCAAATATGTTTTCAGAGCAGGCCAAACGCTTTTAATTAGCCTCGACTCTATTTGTTTTCATTTGCGTGATTTATCCCCTTTCATTTGGCAGCTTGCTAACATGTCCCAGACCAGGGAGGCCAACGTAGCCCGGGGTAAAAGGATACGTATGGCCGGCTCTTGAAAAGAGCGGCGCGAGCTCGTGGGTTTTATTGGAGCGGCGTGGAGGCCACCTGTCGTGCGGATAGACTCCGGGAATACCAACGGACGCGCTTGAGCGGGGATATTGCGTATGATCCTTTGGGTAAACACATTTTCTTTGATGCAAAGGCCTCAAGGGGAGCGAGAGGTATGAGAGAGATGAAGGTGGGATGTAGCCTAAAGACCTAACGATGGCTTATTAGATATTTGGACAAGCGTTTTCGGACCACATAAAGCTCTCATTGCCGGAGGGGAAGAGAGAGGGGCTTGATGCTTTTCGGGGCTCCGTAGTACAAACGCTTGTATGGCTAACATCTGGCCTGATGAAGAAAAATCAATCATGAGCTAACATCTGCATTATCCACAAATGTGCTTCTCAAACCGGGGGCTTCAGACAGTCCACAAAATGGCTCTCCTGGGTCTAAAATCATGTTGCATCATTTTTTTTTAAAACGGCTACATATGGGAACCAGAATGCTAAACCAGTGGCTGGCAGCGTATTCAATTTGTTTATCACGACGACATTGCAATTATATTACGAGACGGTACCCGTTTGAGGTCCCACGACGCAAAATGTTTCAGATCTACACAAGCATAACTTTCAAAACAGACAAAGTAAACGTTTGACCTGGATTCTTGACACGGTCGCCTCGAGCATTTAAAGCGGCAACGCAAATAAACGGGCAGCAAGGTAAAACACGTTAAACACCAGAAGGCCTTAAAAGACAAACAACGCACCTCTGTTCAGCTTTTGATCGATGGATATCATTATTTTTCTTTATGTCTACAGACCGGATCTGTCTTTCCTCAAACGTCTCCACTCCAGCCGCTGATCAAGCTCCGGCCGAGCCCGCAGGCCAAGAGGGAGGGGTGTCTCAGGACATCAATACAGGGGGGGTTAACCAGCAGTGTTAAGATTTAAAAGGGGATGTAAGTGGTCTCCATTAGAATGTTTGTAGCCCAAGGGGCTTTGAGGGTGGGGGCTGATGAAGCCAAACTGCAAAGGGACAGGAGATGAGGTGCCCCTGAGACATGACACCGAGGTGGTGCAGGGGAAAATGAAGCCAGAGGGCGATGCGGCGAGGGCGGCTCGGCCTCCAAATGAAAGCGGAGGCTATTTACCGCCTAGCCTGGAGACACGGGCCAGGAAATGAGAGCGCACAAAAGGGCCCCGTGTTACAGTAGCTTCACAGTCTAATCAAGAACCACAGGAATTGCAGTTAAGACTCATGTGCTGATCCAATCATGAAGAGAGAATTTTGCTCAACATCGTACTCCTGTATGAGCTCCCTAGAGCAAAAAATAAATAAAATAAAAATGCTGACAGCTGGTTGTGACTGGCCAGACTGTTGGAAGGTTTAAATGTGCCACGGAGCAGATTTTAATGCAACCTATGCTAATGGACCTGTCAGGAGATGATGTCGGATCGTCCAGCGTCACATCCCACCAGTTAAAACCACCTTCGCTGTCGCCTTTGGTGTCTTCAAAATGCACCTTAATGGTTTCCAAAATGACGTTTTGAGGTTACAAACCAACTCCCGTGCCTGGGAAAGACGGAAGTGAATAAGGTTTGTTTTGGGGGGGTTTTGGCGGGAGGCTGGACCGAATTAAAGACGTTTCCATTCATTTCAATGGGAAATGATCATTTAAGTTCCAAGCGTGGTCACAGAACAAATTTAACTCAAGGCCCCACTGTACTTAAACTTCAAAAGCGATGCTAGTTTTTGCCAATTTCAATCTAACAAGCTTTTTATTCACTGATCCAGCGTTTTTAATTCAATTTTCCCATGAGGAGTAACCCCTGGCCCGCACTGCTTGGCAGCGCAATAAGGAGAGGTCTCAACCCAGCACTTTAATAAATGTGTTAATTCCGAGTGCGGCGGGCGGAGACAATGCCAACGTGGGAGATGAGTTCCCCACCATTCATTTCCGCCGTCTGTCTCACGGTGGAAGCGGGGGGAGCGGGAGACGGGCCGCAGGGGGGAAATGAAGACCATACATCAGGCTGAGGCACCCCGGCGAGTCTGACATGGCTTCGGTCCGCCTCGGGTTCATGTAGACACGCTTACTTAAAGACTTACTTGAAGAATATAGACTAGGATATTAGAAAAACATTTAGGGGAAGATTGATTTCACATGCTGATTTGATCTGAACTTCCAAAGCCATTATGCTAGCGAATTCAACGTACAGTACAGCGTGCGCGCGGACGTCGGCTGCATATTAACAACATCCCCATGGAGATTCCACTTCCACTCAACCTGAATGTTTCTATTATTAAGCGGCGCAAACGAAATCCTGGAGGTAAGACCATCCGTGCTGAATAACAAGTCTTTGTCTAATTACATAGCCGGTGATCGTGAACAACAAAGACGGGAAAAGGGACGTGCAACTTTATGAAGCTGTTGCCATGGCGTTTCGATGAGCTCATTAGCGTTGCCTGTGACCACCCCGATGGCAACATGGTAATTATATTACAAGTACGCACTTTTTCGAAGCACCGGCACCTGTGAGTGATGGAAAATTCGATGTCATGTTTACCTTATTGAATCACGTTAGAAAAGGAGAATGGTACTGCAGAACTATGTTGAAGGAAAGGTGGGCATGTACTTCAAGGGAATCAGAATTTTAGTTTGACGGCATTAAGATTTTTGGAGGGGAGGAAAAATAACATTCATAGAAGCAAAAAAAAAAGATGGACTTCAAAACCTCCTTTGAAGAATTTTATAAAGGAATTTGTCAATTAACAGCAACTCAGTTCATGGATTAGAACAGCAAGTGACTCGTCCAATGTTTGTTCAGTTACTCCGTTTTCGCTTTGACTTTCACATTTTAGCCTGAAACAATAGTTTTTCACTCGCCAAATGAACTCAGAATCCCCTCAGTGTCATTTCACCCGATTTTGGTTCAGGTACGGCATTTTTTGCTGAAGTTTTAAACCATTTCTTCCTTGAAACTCACGGTTGTTGTTTCTATTTGAGTTCAATTCATAAAGGTGAACAGAAAGGACGCTAAAAGGCAGGGCTCAACCCTTCTGGAACATATTGACGGCAGATTTCTGCGGTCAGGAACCATCCCTCTGCGACGTTTTGATCATTGACGTTTGTTTAGAGAAAATCCATGTTTTCCACGATTCAACTCAACAGACTGGGAGGTTAAAGGTCACCTCCGTCACATCTGGGAGACTTCAGAAAAGCCTGTCATTCCTGAGCGGCATGCACTGTAAACACAGAGCGCCATAGTCGCCCCCCCCCCTCCCCCCTCGCCACATAAACACACAACACGTAAAAGTTTCAGGTTGCGGGCCGTCGATAAGGCTCAACGCCGCCCCGGCTTGTGTCACCAAGTTCAGCTGCCTTTTAACGGCTTTTTCAAACCAGACTGAGAGCTTTTGTCTTGACTCTCGCTCCCCAGTTTGTTTAAACAAGTTAATTAACGGTGCTTGATCTGACGGGAGGCCGGTGCCTCTCTGAGGTCTGTCGCACATCACAGCGCCACTCATGGGGGGGGCAAAGACACGCTAAGCTCATCTCAACAGACCGGCGAGGGATGACTTGACTAAACATGTTAACAAAAGGAGCAGACCATCCAGACAGTTTGAAGTTACCTCTCAAAGTTCCAGGGGTACTTCGCGGCATGATGATATACAATTACAGGTCATTAATGCATTTATAGCGTATACAAAGGACTTGTCTGGCATTAGGACGATGCCAAACAATCATTGATACAACACACTGTAAACTTCCGATTTCACCCAACCACGTACAGACGCATTGCTTCTCGTCAGTAGTGTTGCGCTACTGGCACTGCCTATATGTTCCGAACCAATCTCCAGAGTAATAGTGGAAAACCGTAGCATTAATAATGCACCATTTCTGGGGTGAGTTTCAAGCAACATCACTCAAACAGGCTGCAAGAAAGAATTTGGACAGTAGCTGTGGGCTTTTGGAAAAAAAACAAGATTTTCGAGAGCAAAAAGTAAGCAGAAAGTGTAAAAAGACAAATGATCCACATTGGTCATGGAAATTCATCATAAGAGATAATACAGGATCTATTGCCAGAACACATTATAAAATAATTCTTTTTTCTTGGGGGGGGGGGGGGGTTGGGGGGGGGGTGTTTTTTTTTTTT
>CAAKHF010001159.1:4223-14634 GCA_901007745.1 Hippocampus kuda | reverse complement strand
GCTAGATGGCGCCAGATATCATTGAAGCGAATGCTGAACTTGACTCCCCAGGCCAAAGTGAACCCCTGTCACGAAGAATAAAAATAAAAATAGCGGTAGCATGAAGAAGAAAAATAAAAAATAGCGGTAAGAAAGAAAAGAGAAGAAAATAATAGAAGAGATAACAGAAAATGGAGAAACGTAGCGACAATCTGGAGAAAAGTGGGTCGAAGATCGGCCAGGGTGGTTGTTCGTCTCTGTGTGCCCTGCGATTGGCTGGCAACCGGTTCAGGGTGTCCCCCACCTACTGCCCGAAGACAGCTGGGATATGCTCCAGCACCCCCCGCGACCCTTGTGAGGATAAAGCGGTTCAGAAAATGAATGAATGAATTATTACAACATGCTATATAGGACACACATAGCAGTTTATCGAGCCAAGGCCACATATGTGCTTTCTAAATTCATCCACAGTATATTTTATGAGTGTCTGGGGTATGTTTTGGAAAGATTTCGAGCAGCGTTTTTTTGCGATGCCAGCGCGACCATGTTATGCCGTGTGAAAGTTGGCCGTGTGATTGACGTGTGCGCCGGCTGCCTGTGCGTGTGTGTTTGTGTGTGTGTGTGTGTGTGTGTGAGACGCAGGTGCCTGTAACAGATGCAGCATCAACCGCAGCTTTCGCAGCGGATAACAGCGACACCAAAGAACCCGTCAAGGTGCTCTAACCTTCACTCCGCTTCTTTTTCCATCCAGTGCAGCTTCCCATCCGCACGACGTCCATCGATATGTCCTGTTTTTTTTTTTGTTTTCGTAACATCTTTTCTGCATCTCCTCCCCCACCTCCACTTTTATGTCCAATGATCATATTTTGTTTTTGTTTTTGTCTCCCATGCTGTATGTGTGCGTGCGTGTGTGTGTGTGTGCACGCACATCATTTTGTGTGTGTGCACGACGTGTACACGCGCCTGCGCATGCGTGCGTGTGTCTTTAGACGACGGAAGTTGAAATTGAAGAAACTGTTGTGGTGCGAGAGATTTCCATCAAACCCGTCGTCCCGGACGAGCACGTGCAGGGAGCGGAAGAGGCCGCGCAGAAGAAGAAGATGAAGCAGCAGCACGAGAGCGTTTCGTCGGAGAGCGAAAGCGAGGACGAGGCGGAATATCACCCCAACGTGTCCGTGTCCATCTCCCACACTCAAATTCCAGAGGAGAGAGAGGAGGAGGAAGAAGAGGAGCAGGAGAAGTTGACGGAGGTTAGCCAGACCGCCCAATCTGAAAAACCAGAGGAAGAGAAGAAAGAAGTAGAAGAAGCCACGGTGACACCCGGCGAAGCTCCCAATGGTCCAACCCAGCACGCGGAGGCAGACGCCCGGCCAGTGGCTCCCGTACACGAAGAGGAAGTGCCCAAAGTGAACGGCGAGGCCACGGTGGTGGACGCGCGTCCGCAGGTTATTTGTTGCTCTCAGGTAAAGTCAGGGGGCTACCACCTGCGGAGCTTCCGGGCTCATCAAAACTCCCACACCCCGCCGAAACACGCTTTTTCCTTCCCGCTTCCCAACCGTGTCGCTCTCCTTCCTGCTTTGGCGTCGTGTACATTCTTTCAAATCTTGAGGAAAAAGAAGGAAAAAAGGAAGTGTCCTTTCAGTTAGTTATGTTATTGTGACAGTAACCCTTATAACACACGGTTCCAGCAAAATTGCCTTGTCAGAGACTTAACAGATGGCCCCGGTATTTAAACTCATTAAAACACACAGAAACTTATTAAAGCACACTTTTTGAAGGATTCGATGGCGACTCGAACGAGACTTCTCACTCGCACATAGAGGCCCTGCGTGCTTGCTTCAAGCCGTTTGACACTTCCAATTGTGGTTTATTTTAAAACTGACATATAAAACAAAGGCGAGCACCAAAATATTTACATAAACCATATAAGGCAGTTAGCTTAATGCTAACATGGACTCAAAATGCAATAGGCTCACAGTCGGAGATTAGCATTGATATGGTAATTACAGGCCTTCAAACAACCTCTACTTTATCACACACACACAAACACAGACACACACACACACGTCAGCAACATATACCTGTACAAATCCCCGAAATAGAACAGATTAAAAAACGTTTTTGAAAATAATTTTGTTTTAACCCCTCACAACATATTTAAACATCCAAACCTATTCAAAATCAGTGGTTGTAGTTTCCTGTAAAATTCACACTTACAACAAAATAAATGGAACATTTTCTATCCAAACAGAATTATTAATTAGAATTATTAGCTCGATGAATTATTAGTAGAATTTCAGCGAACGAAAGTCTGCTTGCTTCATGCTAACATAATGTGAAATACGATCGACTGGCTAATGCAACTTAGCATAGATTTGACTTGAATTTCAACTTTCAAACAACTGCTGCTTGAACACATACCTACAGGACAACCGCGTCAGTTACGGCGCTGATACTTTCCACTGTCCTCCCCTGGCTTTTATGAAGGGTGTAAAAGGGGCTTATGTATCCGCTGCGTTCACCGCATCGCTTGCCGCCGTGCACTTGTGTGTTGTGACGTCAAACGGGGCATGTTGAGTGTGTGACGCTTGTTTCTAGGCCAGTCTTTGTGCGGCGTTTGATCATGTGGTGGCGTACCTGTGCATGTGTCGCATGTTCTTCCCACATTAGGCCAGTGGCGCCCGGTGGTCAACTGGCTTGTCGCTATAGCAACGCATCGGCGACAACCAGCCAACTGTCACCCACTCGGCTGAATGTCATCTTTGCATGTTGTGTGTACACTTGGTTGGTGTGTGTTCTTTATTTTTATTTTTTTTTCTCGCCACCCCGCATGTCGACACCAAAGATTTTGCTGCTTGTTTTTGCTGCTCTCAATCCTGCGTTGTTGTGTTTCATGATGTTGTCTATAAGCAGAGTCTGCCCACTCCAAAAATGTTTGATTTTTAAGGACCTCTATTTCTGCCACGTTATTGATCATGCATTGTTGAATTTGAAAATAGATTTTAAGATTATGTGAGGTTGGCTTGGGTCGGCTCTGCTTTGCCACAATTGTGACGTGTGTGAATGTTTGTTGTGAGGGAAAGCTTCCCATTCAATAGGATCAATGGCGCTCTCAGAAAGTAACACAATTTAAATAAGTCATACAGTGGTACCTCGACTCACGCAATTAATTGGTTCTGGAAGAAATTTCTTAACTCGAAAATTTTGTAAGTCGAGACGCGTTTTCCATGTAAATGCCCTAATTCGTTCCAAGACCCCCCAAAAACTCAGACATAAATGTCTAATGAAGATGCTAGGTAATAGCTAATAGCAGAGTATGTTACGTTCAAGATACTTGGAGCTGTGAGTAGCAGCCCATACTGTATTTTTACCTTTCGTATCTTGAAATTTCTTTCGTAACAAGAGACAATATGTTCCTGTTGAGACGTTTCGTAACTTAAAAATTTCATATAAAGAGACTTTCGTAAGTAGAGGTACCACTGTACTAAAAGAAGACCCATTGCTAATAAAGTTTAACCCTTTTCATGCACCAATAATGAAGAACCTGATAACATGATCAACTGTACATTGTGGTAGCCACTGTCCCTTTGGCCAGCACTCCCAATGATTCTGAAGGCTTTGGGCAGATTAAGTTAACTCGGCAACACAAAGGGGCTGAAATCTAATTGGATAAAAATAATAATAATTTTAAGTGAATGTATAGAACTTAATGGAACTAATTTTTAGTTGTAAATGTAGGTCAACGCTTTTGTTAAGTAGGCCGTGTTTAATATATTGAATAGGAAGTGCCCCCCCTCCCCTGTCCCCACTCCCAAACAATGTTTGTCCTTCCTAACAGGCTAATTTTTCTTTTAATGTCTTAACCCTCCTTCCATCTCTCTGTCATTCCCCCTAACCAGCCCCCCGTGGTTAAGACAGAAATGGTGACAATATCGGACACGTTTGCGGCGCAGAAGACCGAGATCGCGACCAAGGAAGTGCCCATCGTGCACACGGAAACCAAGACCATCACATACGAGGCCGCACAGGTGCATGTCCAAAGGCAGTTTGTCATCTTGTGTGCATGTTTGAAGGCTTGATTCGTCCCTGGACAATGCAAATGACAGATTCATTCCTTTTTCTCCCCCGCAGGAAAAGAGTTGTTAAGGAAGAATAGAAATCATGCTTTTGTTTTTTGTTTTTTTCCTCACACTGATATTTTTTTTTCCAGCTGGACGGAAGCGGCGACGGAGAGCCCGGAGTTCTGATGACGGCTCAGACAATCACCTCGGAATCTTTATGCACCACCACCACCACGCACATCACCAAGGTGTGAAAACACACACACACACACACACACACACACACACACACATACACGCGATTGTACTTTTGCACTGTGGTGGCATAAATCGCTTCTCTAACACACATTTTAAGAGACAGTGAATTCGAAAACTGGATATTAACCCCTTTCAGGTCCAGCGGTTACTCCAGTGGACAGTTTGCCACGTTATCAAGGTTCCAGGGTGCGTGAAAAGGGTTTAATGTAACTGTGCAACGTGCCATTGCAGACGTTAAAGGGCGGCCTGTCGGAGACGAGGATTGAGAAGCGCATCGTCATCACCGGCGACTGTGACATCGACCACGACGAGGTCAGTGTGCAGTGTTTTCCTGAATGGCCTTATTTGATACCGTTATGCGTTCAAAGTCCTCTGAAACAAAACTACGGAAACAAGGTTTGTCGTCTGAGCGGTTCATGGACAAAACGCCGCCGGAGACATGTGGAGCATGTTGCTCTTGCTGACCAAAGATTCACATTGATTGTCCGTTACCTTTGATTCCGACTTCATATTCATGTGGGCTGCGTGCGAAAGAAAATACCGTATTTGCTCAGAAAGTGGCTATTCCTCCATTCAAACCCAGAACCTCGTAACTGTGAGGCAGGCATGCTCACCACTAGGCTACCATGCTCCCAGCAGTAACAAATGTTAAGTCACCTCATTTGACGAGACGCTATCGTTTGCAACCATTTGAACTCGATGATTTATAAAATATAAAGACTCATCACAATTTTTATTAAAAAAAACTTTTTCCATAAGGTCACTTTTTGCCTATTGTAGGTCATTCTACTGTACAATGTATGTTCCCTATATTATTGTATTCCAAAAATGCTAATGTATGCCCTGCGAAGTCTGGAATTGAATAAATAATTGCCACCATTTGATTGAATACGGTATGCTGAGATCTGCATGCATCTGTCCCGCCATTGTTTTGTTTTTCCTTGAGCAAATGTAAGCGCATTCAGGCATCTTACATTTCTACATATAACATTCAGCATTTTTATATTTTATTTTTTTAAATTTGGAATGTGCTTTATTTTGAAATGTTCCCAGCCGATGTCCACGCTGGCCATTTTCAAACGTGAAATGGCGCACGTAATAGCGATGGCACATTTGGCTTCCGTTGTCATTTTCTTTTGTTTTTGTGTTGTCTTTTTTTTCTTTGTCCCATTTTGTTTCACCTTCCCTCGGTTTGTTACATCGGCTGCTTCGTGCTCGCCGCCGCCTCCTTGTGGCCGTGCTACGCTACTGCAGGCTCTGGCCCAGGCCATTAAGGAGGCCAAAGAGCAACATCCTGACATGTCTGTCACCAGAGTGGTTGTTCATAAAGAGACCGAACTGGCCGAAGAGGAGGATTGATGCAACTCAGGTATTAGTTGTCATAATATTATTTTTTTGTTAGAGAATAATAAACAGTGTCCAGTGGGTCGTGAATTAGCACCAGTAGGAAAATGGGTCAAAACAGTCAGAAAGCAGTAATCTACAGCAAGAAAATACCCCCCCCCCTTACATGCAGAGCTGAAAGGCCCGTCGAGGATGTCAAGAACCTCTCAGCCTCCCGCAACCACTGTCCTGGACCTTGACTGACCGAAGAGGCGCAAGAAGACAACCAAGCCCCGCCCCAAAAAATAACAATCAAGAAAATAACACACTCCGAGGGAGCAAAAGAACCACATTGTTAGCTTAACATTCGTAGCATGTTTTTACTTCTTTTTTGATGTTTTTCCATAGTGCTTTTATTTTATTATTATAATTTTTTTTTTTTTTTGGACATAAATGAGACAATAATACAAAGACGGGGTGCTTTTATAAGTCATGAAAAATTATTTTCATTATCATTTATTAAACTAGACACTAAAATTTCACATTTTGGGAAAAGTTTGGTATCAGCCTGTCCCCTGTAGTGGAGGGGGGAGAAAGCTACATAATCTAAAATAATGATATTTTTAAAAAAAAATCTTACATTTTTTTTTTTTTATGTTCATAACACAATATCTTCCCACCCCTGCTCTAATGTGAATAGTGCGGCGCCTTCCCTCACATCAAGAAACATAATCATAACCCAAACCAAAACACTCACATACTAATGGTACAAACAAGTGGTGACATATTCCAACCACTCGTTTTCATTCCTCAAAGTTTCTTCCGGTTTTCAGTCCTCACTTTCAAAGAAAAAAAATAAGCCGTAAAAAGAACATACACTTGATACAAAGCTTTCAATCTATATTGTTTTTATACTAAATGTGAACGAGTTTAGGCTACAACTGACTTTATCTACAGATAAGGTGATAGCAGACACAATTTTTCCTGTACCCGTGAAGGGGGTGCAGGCTTGATTGGGAGATTTTTTTTAAGTTGGTTTAATGTGAAAGCACATCTTGTGGACATGAAGATATCGCAGCGTGAGTTTGTAAGCATCGAGACGACATCAACCTACAGTTTATGTAGGTTAGGCTCATTATTAAAGATGGCTATGGACTGGTTGTGCAGTTTTTCGGAACACGCTGATTTTTGGGGGGCAACAGAGAATGAGACAAGTTTAGGATGATTTGAGATGCCCTATGTGACACATTTTCAACAGCAGCGGCATTGTGTCGGATAAATATGTAAAAAAACAAACATTCCACCTGTCTAGACTGGAAACTTTTTAAAAATTGAATTTGTTCAAATTGATACACTTTTCCACACCAAATCTTCTAAAAGGTTAAATATTTTAATCCAATGTTTATTTTTTAAACAATGGAGTTTTCTTAAAAACACTGGTCTTAACTGCGATGTACTGTCATGACATTCCACCGGAGGAAGAAGCCGGAAAATATTGATTTCTCACTTGTCTTTTTTGATGCATATGATGTCACAACTCTATCTGTAGCTTTACTCTGCCCACATTTGATTTTCTCTGTCACTATGTGGTCCTTTTTTTTTTTTTTTTTTTTTTCATTTTTGTAATGTTGCCGAACTGATTTTTTTTCTTTTTTGGGATTAAACCCCACAACAATTGATATGTTGTTTCACTCTGAGTTGCAGGTTGCAGTATAAATGGAGCAGTAGGGCTGCAAATTCAATTACTGGGAATTTTGTATTTGAGTTACCAAGATTCCTGAAACCAACGCAGTGTCGCAAAGTCACTTAATGCTGCCTTAATACACACGCGTGTGTGTATGTTACGTGTGTGTGTGGGTGTATTCGATTTGCCATCATTTATTCGGACCAGCTGCAGCGTTATTTTGTGCCCCTCACTCAAAAAATAAAATAAAAATAATTCACACACAGAAAAAAAAAGGATTTGGGAAGTTAACAGGCAGCCTCATTGCTCCTGAGTAGTCCAGATTCTTTCTATCTAGCAACTTAATTGCCCTGTATCACCCCTGCAAACACACACAAATCAAGTCCTTGTATAACAGTTAAAATAAAGGATTGTAATACTCTTTTAGGTGTGTTCCTTTCTTGCTCCGTATTTAGAGTCCAAGGTTGTCTGGTGTACGCATGCGCGCCGATGCTTCTTCTCCTGCTGTGCATTGCGGTGGACCAGCCTGAAGATGGCGCTCCTGTCGTGTGAAAACCCCGTCAGATCAGCTTCCACTGCGGACGGAGCAACAATATAAAATGGTATTACAGTATTGCTTTGCGTACGTATGTCGTACATTTAAACTTCCACCACTTTTTAGGTCAGAAGTATGCCTTTGAAGGTAACGCTGATTTGCAAGTTGCTCTGGGCATGCGCGTTTCACCGGCTCTATAACGGAAGTGCAATTAAAATACCAAAAATGTGCTTTCTAATAATTGAAAACATTTATTTTAAGTTAGGTTATTATCATGACCCTAATACGTAGTATATTAAAATACTTTTTGCCGCACGAGTTTGTGGATTTTTATTTGCAAACATTTTAAAATGGTAACCATGGCGTCCGTTTCAATTGCCTACGTCATCGACTGGTGACATTAATCCATTTCCATCTCCGTCAATTCGTCAACAAACTACGCAAGTACATTTTTATAAACATTGCTTTGTGGTTTCCAGTTGTCCAACATGGTCAATATGCCCTCAAAAATACAATTTCTGACCACAAAGTCAGTTTACCGAAGTACTGAATTATGCACTTTTATACGTCGCGATTAAGTTCTAATCTAATTTACATTTACGTTTGCCTGCGTTGGCTAGCACATTTAATAAATCCACCTAAGAGTGTCGATACGTGGGTATAAAGGAGCTTATTGATGACTTGGAACCAAATATAAACGCTTTCGATGCGGAATTGTGATGAACGTAATTGGTTGAACTTTAAACTCATGCTCAAGGCCATGGGGGCCGTTCTGAACTTCTTAAAAGTATATATTTACACACCTCACAATTACTTGATAATCATTTACAATATAAATAATGGGTTGGTTGTTACATAATTGTCCGCCAAATTTCATTTCGTCTTATTAATGTCAGCGAAAGTAAGGCAGCACATTATGGACTACAATATTGGGACATTATTCTGCGCTCACCCTGGTTGAGCTTCCAATGGAGATAGACCACGAGTTGCAACAAGAGTATGCAAACACACACGAAGAGGCCGAACAGGCACAGCTGCAGGAAGCTGTCCGTCTCCCTGTCTGTCCGTGTGACTGTCTGTCTCAGGAACAGAGCCAGGTTGGCCCAGGGCCCACTAAGGACCTCCATCCCACTCCTGAAAGACACCAAGACACATGCACTGATATGGTAAATCACTTTTTATGGCATTTATAATTGGATATTTGTCATCATTGGTTACCATCCTTGAAACATGGCGAGTTTCAGAGCTGGAAGAAATATATTTGATATATTTGAACTTATGATGCTTTGATTCTTACAAAGGAGTGTTAGGACAGCACTGAAAATGTTTAAAAAAAAAACAAAAAAAAAACATGACAAGAACAAAGCAAAAGTGACTCGTGTTCCGCAAAGATCGATTCGAAGACGTTCCACCTTTAATCCACGAGGTTTCATCAGTTCTAAATGAGCAAACTCAGCATTGTCAATTCAGTGCTGTGTAGAGGAGAGCGATGACCTCGACATTGTTGAGCCCAAGCAACCCCTCCACACACACATGGCACAACATCAGAGAGCAGTTTGTCCGGGTCCACAGTCAGCAGTTCATTTGCATCTCAAAAAGAAGGTGCCTTGCTTTGAGGACAACAATACTGCACGGGGAGGACGGCTGGTTTGAAAGACGTCGAATCCATCGATATAAACACATGCCAAGGTTTGTATCATCACCTATCATCTGCCTTTATCAATGCCTTAACCTCTTTGCCCCCCCCCCTCCTGACAGACACACACAAATTGTCTCCTTGCACAGCAAGAGCGGCCACTAACGAGCCAGGCGAATGAACGACCGGTTAGTCAGAAGGACGGTCGTTCACCACAGGCACTTCGAACTGGGAGCTGACTTTTCATTGAAGTATAAAAAGTTAGCAAGAAGCCGCAAATACTCACGTAAAGTACCGGCTGCTGTCACAATGTTCCGATGACGGTCTTACAAACTCGACAAGGTGTCATTTGAGCGGCACTTTTTGCTTGTGCTTTTTAATCCAATTCACAGTGCTCACACTCTTTCTCTCTCCCTCTCTGTCGCCACTGATGATGATGATGTGAACTTTGTTCTTTTGCGCCCTTGTGATTGCTAAGCAGATTAGCTGCACAGGCCCGTTCTCGTGTGCATGCGTGCGTGTTGTTGAACCAACCATCCAAAGGTCATTTATCGTCACAATGTGGAAAAACAAAACTTTTTTTCCCCCCTGTACTTTAATCATTGAACCCATAGGACAAACACACTTTTGCCTAGATTGAGTTTATACAAAGTAGAAATAAGTCATGTGAATTTGACACACAACAGAGAGGGGTGTTATTCAGAACCATGGCAAATTTGCATCGCAATAGCATCTGGTGTCCGTGCTCGACTCAAGCTCATTTAGCTCAGGAGGCTGCGTGTGTGTGTGTGTGTGTGTGTGTGTGTGTGTGTGTGTGTGTGTGTGTGTGTGTGTGTGTGTGTCCGTGATATGTGATTTATACGTAGTTATTTTCTTCAATAGTGGACGCCGATTGTCACCTTTTCTATGCCTCTGCGAGTTCTTGCTGTTTATTT
>CAAKHF010001155.1:1172-12122 GCA_901007745.1 Hippocampus kuda | reverse complement strand
TGCCCGAAGACAGCTGGGATAGGCTCCAGCATGCCCCGCGACCCTTGTGAGGATAAAGCGGTTTGGAAAATGGATGGATGGATGGATTCGAATAATAGGCCATGTTTTCTCCTCTCATGTCGTTGAACAGCATTAGCAGTCGCCACAGTTTTGTTCACTCCTGCCAGAGGACCATCACTGGAAATAGTCACATGACACACATTTGAAGGATGTTGAAGAAAATGATCTGTCATTAAATGAATTTAAAATACTCAAAATCATAATAAATACTGTTTTGTAGCAGTGTGAGTTTATATGGTTGTAGCTGGATCACGGGGAGAACATGTAAACTCGAGGCCCGGAGTCGAACCCATGATCTCTTTACTGTGAGGCTGAAGTTCTAACCAGTCAACCACTGTGCAGCCTTGTTAAATGTCATGAATTTTAATTTGTTTTTAAAGTGGGTATGATAGTTTTGTTTTTCTATTTTTCAAAGATGCTTTGTTTTTGTCTACTTGTTCTCAGTTGTCGTATTATTTTATTCTTATTTGAATACATGGAGTATGTGTCAAGTGCAAGATTGAGTATCGTGTAATAAAGTTAACGTCTGTTTGACCTTCCTTCTTCTGTACGGACGTGCCACATTTTCCCCATGTTATTTCATTAGTTACCTTGGTTCCCTCTAGACTGTTGTTTTTCTGACTCCACTCAGATTTATTTGGACTTGCCATCGATATAAAGTCACATCTATAACCACACAAACAGAGGCACACACATAAACGTCTTGCATCCAGATCACACAGATTTGATTAGAGACCTCCTTAATTCATTTACAAAATGTGATTTGGCCAGCTGTCATTAGAGCAGCATGTAAACTGATCCAAAGTGGTTTGATTTGGTTTTAGCTTGTTAAATGCAGATTCATGTTCCATGACTTGGCAGGGTTTTTTTTTTCTTTTTAAGTGTATTCTTTCCCCCGCAGCCATGAACCGTAGATGTCATTGGAATTCATACCTATCCCGAGTGTAAACAGCCAGTCCAATCACATTTTTCGTTAAAACGGTCCTATGTAAACCTCCCCTTACTCCAGTGTTCTTAAATCATTTTAGCTCATCTCAGCATTAGACTGATGTGACTGAACCTAACCCCCGAACAAATCACCCCCTTCCCTTCTGTCAAGGGCCAGCGGGATATGAGGCCTCAAAGGGACAGTTGTTGCAAGGTCCAGAGGTGATTGTGAGGTCAGGCATCAGCGGGGATGGGATAGGACACACAAGCCTGGGAACGGACATATGTAAACACGTAAAGAAAGTAGTCGCGGTCACTCGTGTGTATTTCATGTTTAGCCGATTTGTCGCTTTTCTGTCCTGACATCACACACACAGACTACACACGGTATGTACTAGACTGTAAACTGCAGACTGTCTGAGATCTTTTCCAGCCATTATTCCTCTTTTGTGTTCTTAGTGAGAAACACATCTCTCCTGGGGGATTGAATTGCTTGTTTTAGGAGTGCAGCACAGCTCATCCGCTTTGAACGCGTTGCCAACTTCGTCTGTCGGCAAGGGAGAGCAGCGGAACAGTGTGTTGTACTTTCTTGAACCAGCAGAGGGTGTGTAGCACAGGCGAGCGCAGCCATCGGGCCCTGTTTCTCTCCTGTTCATCTGTATAAGAATAATAGCTGAAGTCAACCATAGAACAATGTTAATCGCTACTTTGAGAAATTAATTAGCTAAGAAAGTTATTCACCAATCAAAATGTCGGTGCATAAACGTAGGCTAGTGGTGTGCGTGTGTGGTGGGGCGGCAGGCTGATTTGTTTGGTGTTATCTGAGTTAGGCTATGCAGGCTCAAGGATCACTTCCTCGGTATGTGCATGCATATGTGCGTGGAATCCCATTAGTGTGCGTGCGTGCGTGTGTGTGCTTACCATTGGGTACAGACAGTTTGATTGAGCTCGGCGCTGTGAAGCTGTCTGTTTGCCAGACGGTTTGTCTCTGAGCCAAGACTCTGCAGCCGAGAAGAATACAATGATTATCCGTCACATGGCGGGAGCATTCTTCATCTGGTCAGCCAAGAATGCCCTGTCCGCACCTTGGCCCGCAGACTTTTTCTACTCCACGCGCATTGAAATATTTGATTGTTCTTTCTTTCTACGCAGTAAAGCGACATTTAGTTTGGGCTTGCCTTTGTTTGACTTTGAACGACTTCGGACGAGCGTCCACCTCACTCTGTGTGTTCGTGCTGTGTGTGGTGTGTGGGCCGAGTATTAGCGATCAGCAGTGTGTGAGGAATGTCAACAACCTTTAACCTCTGGGCTCATTAATGTGCGGGGTGTGGGGTGATGATGTGGCGCTGGGATAATTGGTGTGTGTGTGTGTGTGTGTGTGTGTGGGGGGGGGGGTGTATGCGTGTGTATGCGTGTGTGTGTGTGTTGTCAGGGCAGACTTGATTTATCACACCTTTGTCGGCAAAAAGGAGGAGGACGGGTCTCGCTAACGCCTGAGGTCAAAAGGCCAAGCCAAGGGTCTTGAAGGGTTGAGCGTGCTGAGTAGATATCAAAGAGCATCCTGGGACCTAAATGTGGCCGACCAGGGCCAGATAGGCTACCAGGGTCGCCTGACCGGACAAAAGCGCATAAACATGCTCAGTGTGGCATACGTCACTTGCTGGCTGACGGAGGTGGAGTGCATAGAGGCTAAGGTCACTGTGTCTGTTCCGAGATCAAAGGTCACGGTATGGCGCCGTTAGATCAGACTTTGGATTCCACCCGCGCATTTTGCAACGTGCGCCAACAACGTGGGTTACTACCTCTTGACAGCGTGGTGACAAATATGGTTCAAAATATGCGTCAAATCCAAGCGTCCTGGTGCACCCAAACACACATGCACACAAGCAGACCAAGCTCCACAAAGGCAGCTAATTTCACGCCGGCTCTGCTGGGGCCCGCTTTGGGCCCGGCTGTGAGGCACAGACACGGAGACAGATGGTGCAGGCCTGGCAGGAGGAGTTTCTGCTGTACTCGTGCGCCCGTGATTGTCGATGTGCTTGTGAAGCTTCTCTGCCATGCACACATTTTCAAACAGGGTTTTTCGCCCCCCTCCCCCCCCCCCCTCCCACCCCACCCCTCACATTCACCGTTGGAGCACTCACTGGCCACGTCATTTCCCGACCGCTTCCTGCTGCCAAGTGAGGTGTCAGGAAACGTTAGCCCCGTAGCGACCCGTGCGTCTTCAAAGATGCTTTTCAAGCCAGTATTGCAGTGTTTTGTAAATCGTTTCCCTTCTAAGAGGCCGTTGAGTGGAGGCTGTGCATTTTAAATGGAACACTTGTTTGAAGATGAATAGCTGGCAGCGAATGAAACACGGTCTTGTATCCTTCCTAGAAGTATTGTTTTCATAGAGTGTGTGTGTGTGTGTGTGTGTGTGTGTGTGTGTGTGTGTGTGTGTGTGTGTGTGTGTGTGTGTGTGTGTGTGTGTGTGTGTGTGTGTGTGTGTGTGTGTGTGTGTGTGTGCGTGCGTGCATGCTGCTGCAGTAATTGGAATGACTGGTTGCAGTGATAGCTTTTGCATCTCTAAATCTTGTTAGTGTGCTTGGCTTGGCCGAAGATGAGCCTGAGGGTGACGGAAAGGGAAAAGAAGGAAAGACAGAAGAGGTGGGGCCACAACCAATTTGGGAGAAAAGAGACACGGAATGAACAAGTAGCGGCAGAACACAGGTGGCGCTAGCAAGCCATTTTAACAGGCAGCAGGGGCGAGACGAGCGGGCGAGGCGGGGAGGCCGACTGACTAACCGTCGCTTTGGGCCGACAGACAAGCAGACAGCCGGATGGACGGACGGGCTGACAGCCAGAGCTCCAACCAGGCAGACGGGGAGCCGGTGTCATCCCATAGCGAGCGAACAGGCGGAGCGAGCGTGGTTCATATTCCCCGGGACAGGTGGCGGGACATGCCACTGCTGCCACCTGGCACTCTGCACCTGCCCTTGTGTTCCTCCCTCACGCCTCCTTCCACTTCATCTGGGCCATGATATCGCTATGGGCTCTTGACCTCATCCTCAACCGCAAATCCCTCCTGTGGCGCTACAGCAGTGACTCTGCTCTCTCGAAAAGTCTATACTCCGTTCCACCAGAAAGAAGCATATTAAGTTACATTTCCGTGTTGCGGTACGGTTAGGCGATACTTTAGAGTGGCAGATCTGCGTTTCTCATGCATCGATCAATGACAGAATTACACTTCAAAAACATCTTGCTGACAAATAGTGTAGCTCAGCAGGTAACCTTAAAAAAGAAGAGGAATGCGACAAAATGGGATCACGTTGGCACTGCCAAGGCAAAATAAGTCTTATTCATTTGACTGATAAATCATGACGTGCCTGGCGACAGTATATTGCTCCAATCGGGTTGTGTGGGTGCAGTCCAGCGAACTGCCACAATTTTGAGGGAAGGGGACTGAAGAGAGAAAATCCATGGCAAATGACACCCCTCTAAAAATGTTGTTTCATTTCAAATCTGTGGCAGTGATGTTTAAAGCCAAAAAAGATGAGAACTGTGTCAATGTCCCACGGACATGACTGTATACTGTATATACCCTACGAGTGGCTAGTGACCCGTCCAGAGGTAGTGTACCCCACCTCTGACTACCAAAATGGATAAGACTGGAAGGGCGGCCTGGTGGTCCAGTGATTAGCGCGTCGACATCACAGTGCAGAGGTACCGGGTTCAATAACCAGCTCCGACCTCCCTGTGTGGAGTTTGCATGTTGTCCCCGGGCCTGCGTGGGTTTTCTCAGGGTACTCCGGTTTCCTCCCACATTCCAAAAGTATGCATGGCAGGCTGATTGAACACTCGAAATTGTCTCTCGGTGTGAGTGTGAGCACGGATGGTTGTTCGTCTGCGTGTGCCCTGCAATTGGCTGGCAACCGGTTCAGGGTGTGACCCGCCTACTGACCGAAGACGGCTGGGATAGGCTCCAGCACCCCCTGCGACTCTTGTGAGGATAAGCGGATCGGAAAATGGATGGATGGATAAGACTGGAAACCAAACAAATATTTGAGACCGAACTAAACTATTCTGCATGGGGCAAATTGGGCTCCAGAATACAATTAAATATAATACAATACAGTCATTGTCTTTGCAATGCACTTGAATGTGCTATACAATTAATGTGTTGCTACTGATTGCAATCATCTTACTCAAGCATAGAGCTACATGCAGGTTAGCCCTCTGTCCCAATCAGTCCTGGCCAAGGTTATGTGTGTGAGTGCGTGTGTGTGTGTGTGTGTGTGTGCGTGTGCGTGTGCGTGTGCGTGTGTGTGTGTGTGTGTGTGTGTGTGTGTGCGCGTGTGTAATTCTTTCTCCCCCAGGTAGCAGAGGCCACCTGCTCCCATTCACCCCTCCAGAGCCCCGTGTGACCACGGTGCCGCCAGCAGCAAGCTGCCTAATTAAACTCAGCGTGCACGGCTCGTCGCCTCTTCCTCCCACTTGCAGAGAGAGATTGGCACAGCAGCTCACATCTAACGTGTGAATTTGTATTTAAATTAATAACACAAATAGACACAAAGAATGTAATCCACCCACTCGCTCTGTACAACGAGAAGACAAAGTGGGGAATGCAAACATTTTGTAGCGTGGAAACAATTGTGCGTCTCGTAAACACACAAATAGCACACTCGGGCTTCCCGCTGCCAACAGAATGTCCCGTTTTACAGTAGGTGGCTTCCATTTGGCACGCTACTTTTCTCTTTCATCCCAATGCATCCTTTTTAGTGGTCTCCTGATGGACTAGGGAGGATGTCAGTGGTGTCCTATTCCATTCCACCAAAAACATCAAGTCAGACCTTTGGTTTGGTTCAAGGATTTCTCATTTTAATAGCGTGTAAAATGTGAAGGTATTGAAAACTACTTTATCTTTTTTACTATGTACTAGTCTTGGACTTTTGTTTGTTGTTGTTGTTGTTTTTTTTTTCTTTTGTTTCATGTCACTCCCAGTTGAATTTAGCTACAAAGATGCTTCATTTGTTACGTGCGGCAGTGATGTGAGCTCATCTTTGGTGCAGGTCTTAATGAAATGTGGAGCGTTGATTCATGTCCCCAAAATATTTCAACTTCCTCCCACTTCGCTCCTCTGCCAATCTGAGGTTAGGCATTGCATAACACGGGACCATATTTACTTCCGTAAACACTGTGTAATGTGACACTGTTTTTTTGTTTTTGTTTGTGTGTATCATTCGACGTGCTTTGTGCGCATGCATGTAATGTCACCAACGCATTTTCTTCATAATAGAAGTCACATTTGTTGATGTAATGTGAGCGAATACATTAAAGAATATGGGATTTAACGAAAATTCCAAATTGGGCATCATGCTGCTGCAGTGTGAACCTAGCCAAAGATGACCGACTCTCTTTTGGTTTGTCTATTTGACTGTATTATATTGCCCCCAGTGGCCAAGGTGAGCACACCAGAAGTAGCAGCATAATAGATTTAATTGAAGCATTAAATCATGATGTGCAAACTGTTTCATTCTTTTACATTCTGTTTAAGTACTTTTTGCTCCATCTTTTTTTTGAAGTATTATATATAGAGAGCTCTTTTTCTGCCTCAAAAAAAAAAATCATCACAATTGTTTTTGTGTGTGTGTGTGCGTGTGTGCGAGAGAGGCCGGAACAGATCAATCGCCTTTACATTGATTTCAATGGGTAAAGATAATTTGAGCTCATCTCAAGGCAATCACTGTATAAGGTCATTTCAAGTTGCTACTTGAAATGTCATCAGTCAAAATTGTTTTTCAGGGATAATATGGAAAAGCAGGGCTTACATCAGTTGAAGAAGTTAACCGTGACTAAAACATTTAGCAAGACGGAGGGTGAATATTTAAGGGCTATATTCGGTATATCAGTGTATGAAGAAGAGAGACACAGGAAGAGGAAACGTAAGAGACATCGGCACCAAGGAACTTCTCGAGGTGTGACTGTCCCCTAAACAGATTTAAGGGGCGGCTCTTCCAAACCCCCTCAGCTTCCAAAATGCCACAGGGACTTGTCCCATAATCCCTTGTTCCAGGTAAACAGCTTTCTTCCTCCAAAAGCCTGGCCCACTCCTCACGCACACACCATCAAAAGCACTCCTTTGCATATGACTTCAAAACCTCCTCCTTGCTTCAAGCTCAAGGCTCCTTGTGGCTAATGTAGCTCACCGATGCACAAACACTGCTCTGTAATTGTTGAGAATCAGCCAGATGTCTGCTAAATTGCGGCTGATGAGCTGCTTCCACAAACATTTGAGTGATTGTGTTTATCTAATTGCTGATTGCCTATAAAGTCTGTTAGCTCTCCATCGCAAGCTCTGGCCAATATAATGTAGAATAATGTATACAATTTAATCGATTATACGAATTTGAATAGATTATAGCTCGAACCGAAGCATAGTTGAAAGTAAATTGGGTTGATCTAAGCGAACAGTAAAGTTTTAGGGTTTGGAACTTTTCTAAGGTCGCCTGAAAAACGATTTTGTGATAAACAAAAAACAAATTATAACAACATATGTTCTATTGTGTCATTTTTAATAAATTCAAAGTATTAAAGAAGATCATGAGATCGAACAGCCAGATATTTCTGTTCTGATTTTTATTTGGATCACTTAGTAATTTTGTGTAATTGGAACTATACTAAAGACCTCAGCATGGAACAAAAATGGTCTTTTTTCCTCAATTTTGTTGACCTTACGACCGCTTTTCACCTCATAGCAATTGTTCTCATTGTTTTGGTCTCATAAACAATTGAATGAATTTGTCGTTATTAAAATGTATGCCATTAAAATAACTTAATCCTTTCTAATCCTGACTGCTTTGACCGTGCGCACGTCACGGAGAGAAGGTGGAAGGGAAAGTCCTGAGACGACCTGATGGGATATATTCCGGCCGCTGGAAATTTTAAACTGATGTGTTTTTTCATGGGCCAAGCAAGTTATGTGGAGGCAAAAGAAACATACTAGACGAAGTAGCATCTACTTTCCAGGTTAAAGTCGTGGTTTTGATGGACTTTTGAGTTTGGGAGTAGAGTGAATGTTGTGATTCTTCATGATGTTGAAGCTTCATTTTATATAGTTGGCGATTTTTCCTCATCATTCAAATTTGGCAAAATTAGAATACGGTACTCTTCTCAGTGGAGTGTGAAATTTCAGACACCTTTATTTTCACTTCACATCTAAAATGTGAAGTGAAAATAAATGTGTACGTTTATGGATTTCTCTGTGGCAGGACGCCATTGTGGCATTGGGCACATCCCGCATCTTCCAGGTTCATTAACACGCGACCCTTGCTACAATGGCCTTCCATGTTTTGTGCCGTTTAGTACAGCTGCATGATGTGCAAAGCTGTGCTCTCTCCTCCTCCTGTGTTGTTGTTTGACAAAGCCTTCCTGTAACACGGCAGAGAAACTCCTCTGTTTACACTCCATCACAGCCACTTAAACACTACTGCCTTCCATCCCTGCTTTAATCTCTCCCTCCTCTTTCTTTTCTTTTCTCGATCCACTCCATTTAGTCATTAGGTCGCCTCTCATCTGCATAAGCTTGCCGTTGTGCAGCTCAATTGCGTTGGTCTCGAGCTCATGTTTATTAAATACGGCTTCTTGTTGTGTCAGCCCCGCAGCCCTCTGCCTTGTCCTTCCTTCTATTGCCTGGCATTGCTGCTCTCCATCTTCCCTCTCTCTCCTCCCTTCCTCCCCTCTGGTTGCACTCCACAGTGGGGGCATTAAAGACTGGTTCTGCTGGCCGTCACTCTTCATAAGTGGTGTCTTGCTCAATGTGTTCGCCTCGTTCCCTGTGCGAGTGCACCTCAATGCCCTGGTGCGCGTTCTCTCTACAGGCCCCACTCAGAATGGAAATGAAGGGAGTCTGTAATGAGTTCCACTCAGCCAGGGTCTCCGACCCCATCGCCATCAGCCAGCTTAGAGGAGAGAATCAGAGAGACGAGAGAGGGCGGCGAGACGGGGGTCAGAGATGGAGGGAAGAAGAGGCTCGAGGGGAAAACACAGTGCTTTTTTTTTACACACCCTCCCTCCCTCCCCCCTCCTTAGTGCCTGGTTGCCAAGCTGCTACAATGTTAATCTGGCCTTTCTTTTGGTCTATAGGGAACAGTGTGGGACCGTCAAAGCGGGAAGGGAAGGAGCAATGGAGAATGTTGTGGGGGCGTTTGGAAAAGGGGGAAGGGGAGAGATGACTCTACAGAAGACAGGAGAGATTAAACATAGCACAAAAGGATGTACAGTAGTTGGAACATATGGGAAATGCAATATATAAGAAGATGAGGACAATAACGGGCACAGTCCCTCCTTCTGCATTCTCAGCACACTGTGAAACACAGTTTGCTCTCATCCGGGCAGGACGCCGCATTGAGCTTAATTGGTTTTAAGCCTTGGAGGTTTAATGGCCATCATTTATGGCCATAAGTGTTAACCCTGAAACCCAACAAGCCATGTCAACCTAATTGTTGGCTTGCAAGCACGGAAAGGTGGTGGACTTACGGGCTACGTGGCAGGTGCGATACAGAGCAAAAGAAGCAAAAACTCCTTTTCGGTTCCACATTTTGATGATCTTCAGCTTTAAATAGCTCATTTGGAGAGATTTACAAGTGCAGGTGATTTTATTTGATTCTTTTTATGTTATTGAATTATGGGAGCGCAGACTATCATTGACAAAATGGATTTCAGTCCACAGTAGTTACCTGTACAGTATATGAGTAGTACAATAGCTTTCAATAATCAATTTCAAGTGTCAAGATTCTCATTGTAGTTATTTGCAAGAGCATTGATTGAAAATTTCACTCAAAACCGAACATTTTGTCACATGAAAGGTTAATTTCTTTTTGAAAAAAAAAGTCTTCCTTAAACAATTAAATTAAAACGCAGTAACATAGTAGGCCTAAGCATTCATCAAAAACAAGGCCTAAAAATGATACTGCATCCTCCTGTATTTATTTTTGTAAGCTACTGTGACATTATGCAGTGTGAACATTAACAGTGAAATTAAATAGACGAAAAACCCCCAGTGCTTAAAATTATGATTCAATTAAAATCCATTTAACATAAATTAAAATTTTAAAAATATGCTTAATATTTTTAAAAAAACAATTATTCAAAAATACATGTACATTTATTTTACTTTGCTTAAAAAAATGTGAACTGTACTGTGAATAGTACTGTTCACGAAAAGAAAAATTGTACTGTATTGAATGGAAAAAGAAAACTTCAGACAGTATGCATTGCTACTATAAATGCTTCATCCTGATATTTTTGACTGAATCTTATATTTAACTGTTGTTTACTGTACATTTAATTCATTGATTCCGCCAGACAGAGCCCGTATACCACTAGCGGTACTCATGAGAATCACCGATGCAGACTTCTTTCTAAATTTAAAAAAAAATAAATGCCACAGTGAGTATGTCACCCTTTTAATGTAATAAATATTGTCTTTACTAACAGTGGATTTCGTTTTAACAATGCCTGCATGTAGACTATTTGCATGTGTAATGTGCACTTTCAATGACCCGAGAGCTGTTTCTAAAGAACTCACGTGGTCACACATTAAAGGACTGAAAGGAACCGCTGCAAACTCATCTTGATTTAGTGCATACATATGATTCCTTTGGAAGTGGGTGAGTTATATTAGACGTTATTTACACAAGGTATATCCCACCAAGGCAGTTCGAGGGAGAATCCGGAGCCGTGTCAACACCAACGGAAATGGCCTCCAGAGAGGACTGTACTTGTGTTTATCTGTGCTTGTGCACGTGTGTGTGTGTGTGTGTGTGTGTGTGTGTGTGTGTGTGTGTGTGTGTGTGTGTGTGTGTGTGTGTGTGTGTGTGTGTGTGTGTGTGTGTGCGTGTGTGTGAGTGTAAGTCATGCAAAAGCATGTGAACCTCCCTCCCAGTCAGCACTGCATCGTAGAATCATGAAAAGCACACGGGCTTG
>CAAKHF010001152.1:10989-23507 GCA_901007745.1 Hippocampus kuda | reverse complement strand
AACAGCACCGACATTTCCGCTGAACAAAACGGGGCTGTGAAAAATGCTGCCCATTTCAGGTGCAAAAAATACACGCCGCCCGGTGCTGTCCAGCAACGACAGTCAGATAAGATAAGATAAGATAAGAAAACCTTTATTAGTCTCGCAATGGAGAAATTCCCAATTCACAGCAGCAAAGTTATGAAAGGAAGAAGTAGAACAACAAAATATAGGAGCTACTGGAAAGGCAGCCACTCTCGCGGCGCCATTTTGAAGTCAAAATAACAAAAATAACACAACACAGGACACAGACAGTCGTGCAATCTCCACCACTTTTTCTGCATACACTTTGTTGTCTGAAGCAGTTATAGATAAAAGAGGAGAGGATCAAAGTGTCCTTTCACCAGTGGATCAGAGACGTCATGCTGAAAATGTGCACACGTCTGCTACAAGCTAAGTTTTGAAAGCAAACACGAAGCTGCAGCGTCCATTGACGAAAAGAGAGTAGTTCACTTCTCCTGTCCCACGTAATCCGCTTCAAACTCCAAGCCGCGACTCCCAGTTCCAAATCCGCATTGGCGCTCCGCGCTAACGCTCCTTTCTTTTCAAAGCCTTACATCCATCCAGCCGCAGACCGTTCAACAGCACCGATGGTGCCGACATTCCTCCCATTCAAAATCTGTGCTGGTATACGCGTGCTGCCGAGAAGGCGCAACCACCAAGCACAGATTCTTCTCCTTTGATGAATGTCGTGGCCCAAAAAATGGTGAAAACAATCCACATCAGGTCCAAACAACGTAACAACAATCACCATGTGACAAAACAAAACAAAACACAATACAAAATATTCAATAGCTGCAGCCCTAGTTGCATGCATGATGAAAATCACAAAGCTAAAAACAAATGGTGTACAAATTTATTGAAAAATAACTTTCAAACCTGAATAAAAATAATTGGGCATTGGGAATTTTTTGGATACAATTATTTGAATTGCGTTGATTCGATCGATTTCTTTTTTTTAATTCATTTTGATACTTTTTTTAAAATTGTCCAAATGTTTGGAATTTCTCAACTGTAAATGTTGTCAGATTGCTGCAGTATTGCATGAAAGCGGTAGGGGAACGCGAACACAAGCCTCTTAAATGGCCCTTCCTCAAAGAAATCAATGCGAATGCCACTACACGGTCCTACATTAGGCATGTAATAAGCAATGATGATCGAGCAATTGGATAAAACTCAAAATATTGCATATGTAGTATTGTTCAATTCGTAACATTTATTAAGTATTATAAGAAGTCATAGTTATAAATTGGGCATTAAAAGGAAAGACAGGTTTTTCTTTGTCATTGTGTTATTTGAAATTTTGTGTGTGGAGTTGTACTTGATGTAGGGACTCGTGGTATTGGTACCCTGTATGCATGAGTACCCGAGTGAATACTTGTGCAGGGATCAGTCTGGAAAAAAGCGGTATCGAGCATCCCTAGAGCACGGCGGGTCCACTTCCTTTCTCTTACCGAATATTTTCTCTCTGGGGGACCTGTACGCTGAGAGTGAATGAAGGCTTTTAACAATGAATAGTTTCATGATGTTTGGTAGTCTCGTACATTAGCATACATGACTCTTCGAAATCCATGCGTTGGATTGTTTGACTCGAGTAGCTCTGCTGTTTTCTTCATGTATTCCAATTAATCTTATATTTTGAAATAATTAGTCGATATTGTGCAGTAGTGCTTGTTGTTTTTCACTGAAGTCTTTTTGTGTACCAGGCAACAGAAGAACAGATCCGTTTGGCTCAGATGATCTATGACAAAAATGACGCTGTCTTTGAAGACAAAGTCAAACAGGTGTTGTTTCTCTCGGTTGTCTGCTTTGTTGTGTGGAGTGTTATTGATGACGCCATTTACTTTATACACTCGCAGCTGATTGAAGTCACTGGCAAGACTCAAGACGAGTGCATGGTCGCCCTTCATGACTGCAATGAGGATGTTAACAGAGCCATCAACTTCCTGCTAGAGAGCACCTCGGATACAGTGAGAGCCCACATCGCATTCGCTTGTCGTCCATCTACTTGAATGGATAACACAGCTGTTTTGTTTGTTTTTCCGTGCATGTGAGCAGAACTCCTGGGAGACGGTTGGGAAAAAGCGGAGCCTTGGGAAAGAGGGAGGTTCTTCAGAGGTAAAGGAGAGCCGCGAGAAGAAGGGAGGCGAGCGGGAAGCTAGTCGTGGGCGAGGGGGGGCCAACAGGAGAGGCCGCGGGATCACCAGAGGACGCGAAGGTAAATGCGCATCATGGAATTAAACGCTGACTTTGTAACGATAGCTTGCTCGTTTGTGAAGAACATTGAATTTAACTTTAAAATGTGGGTTTTACTTTATTTAACTTTAAAATGGTATTTTCACTACCATACGGCGGACAGTCTTAAAAGGTGTCGTGTTGGTTATGGGTATTAGTTCTGTATTTAACACATACTCAAGCATCCACAATCCATTCACAAATTGTGGCTTAATTCGCTTGACGTTGCCTCCCAGTCTTAGTAAAGCTCACTCCCACACCGCTCTCAACTCCACTTTGGCCGTTTCTGTCCATTACCATGGCAACCAAGCACAACAGTGAAAGCAGACTTCATGCGCCTTGTTGTGCGTATTGCTACTGTGCTGGTCCCCTTCTTCTCTCCAGTGTGGTTCACCAGGATGTCGAAAGTGAGCGCCACCTCGTCCATGTTGACATGGCTGGGCTGGATGTGTTTGTAGGCAATGTTTTTGTTGCATTTCAAAATGCAATGTATGCTTTTCCCTCATCACTTGACGTAGTGGCCCAAGCGGGTCTGCCGGAATGTGGGGATTGGTTGAGAGGACAGACTGCACAAAATTAGTGTTTTTCCTCAAATTATGTACACAGATAACTAATTTGCAAAACTGCTCTGCAAGAAAAATTCGGGCCTTGATTGTGAAACATTTTTCAGCCATATTGCCCAGCCCTACCTGTGTTAATAACTACTACTTAAAACATCAAAGTTCTTGCAGAGATGTACTTAAAATAAACTCTGTTAACCAGATTCTTAATCATTTTAGCGTCATTATAGGGTCAAATACAGATTCCTTTTTCCATTCAAAAAGATGAAACATGCAAAACTGCGTTGTTGAATGATGTGGTTGATATGTTTGGTGTCAGGAGTTTTGTGCTGGTTCAACCCAAAAAAAAAAAAGTTCGGCGTACCACTGCAAAAAGTTAGTCTAGAGCACTGCAAATGGCCCACAGTTGTATGGCATCTCCTGAAATGTGAACAGCCTCAACGTTGTATGGTTGCAATAAAGCTGAAATTTTATGCGGAGTTGTCCAGTCGACTCTGATAAGTGGTCGCCTTGCTATGTTGTGTGTGTCCATGCTTGTGTTTTTTGGTAGTGTGGACATCTTGCTCATCCTGTTCCTTTCGTTAACTCTGTTTTCAGGTCGTGCCGAGGAGAATGGCTTTGAGGTGGTCCCTGCAGAGAGGGGCGGAGACCGTGGACGCAGAGGACGAGGCAGAGGTAACTCATTTTCCAATGCTTTCCGTTCACATTCACACCTACAGACAATTTACAGTCTTCATTCAACCTACCATGCATGTTTTTGGGATACATTAATCACCAGCCATTACAACAGCTGTGTGAAACCGGTTTTAAAAACCTCTCAAGGTACTTTCTGTTTTTTCAGGGCCAGGCGGTCGTGGTCGAGGAAGAGCAGCTGCTGGCACCAGGTTTGCCCAGGTTATGGGGTAAGAACATGTGCTCAGCACTCATGAATGTTATCAGAGGTGGTGATGTTTATTACAAGCACATATCTAAATTGTGAGCATGCAGAAAAAAACTTTCTGAACCTCTTTTTGGAAATGTAGCTTTTCAATGGTAATTTCATCTGTTTGGTCACATCTATATGCTTCCTTTCTCAGCACCTTCAATCCTGCCGATTACGCGGGCGGTCGCCACGGGAATTGGGAGAATGATGCCAACGAGACTGCTGAGGCAACCGGTAAGGAAGAAATGCCTGGTATCAGTATTCACCCATTCCTGCCTTGAACAGTGTGTCATAAATTGCCTGAAAATGTAAAGGGAATAACTGCAAAAATAATTGGAATATAAACCACCGGAAATAATCTTAACTACATATCTTTTTGTGACATTTTCTAACTTGAATTTACTTTTAATAAACTTTAAACAACCATTTAATTGGCTGGGTCGCCTCACTAGGAGTTGCAATGCACTTGAATGGACTGTGCATTTCCCTATATGCATAAAATTAGTACTAAAACAACCATTGCATTTAGATGCGCGTGGTGTACGGCATTTCCTGTTAGTGAAATTATTAGAGTTGCATCATTGAAATGGCTGCTTTTGTTTTTCAGCAACATGGGGAGGCAACCCAGAAGATTGGACTACAGAAGACTGGAATGAAGACGTGAGTGGACTCTATATCATGATAATTAGATTATTTTCACGGCCATACGGCGCATCGTGTTAAAAGGTGCAGTGTCAGTTACGGGTGCTATTTCTGTATTTGGCACATACACAAGATGCATTGTATTATTGGACGCAGGCATGGTAAACCGTGTGCTAGTTTAAACAATACGATTGCATGCATCTTAGCATATGTTTTTAAAAAGGCAGCGAAAGCAAAACTGAGTTCGGTTGTACTTTATTCAAGTATTTAACAATGTACTCAGATTTTTTGATCTATCAAAGTCCTAATCTTCTGTATCTTAAATAAACAGCTGGGCACGTTCACAATCAAACACCCCAGGTTCCCTCGTGTCATTTTCAGAGTCAGTCTCATTCCCGTGCGAATGTTGCTGCACCCCGGTTGTCCTTGCTTGATTGGCGCCGTTTCATGAAACAAAAGCACCAAGCACCATGGATTAGTTGATCTTGAATGCTCATGTGGCTGCTTGATTCCTATGGTTTAAGGTGTGCTTCGTACGCGTGTCGTAGGTGCCATTTTCGGGATATTGTTTTGCATAATGCATGTACCGGCACCAAGTGGGGGTGTGCCTTTCGTGTCCTCTTTCACAGCCACCCTTCCCACTTTAACGTGAGCATGCTGTCCTCAGTTATGTCCGCCTTTCCTCTATATAAGCAACATGTCTGTAAAACATCAGTCTGTCAAACGGGCCGTCATCAAAGTCATGCAACAGCATTCAGATTTTGGAACTCGGTGCATACACAAAGCAACCCGCATTATTAGGTGACCCGTCCAAAATTTCAGACTTCAATATCCATCTTGTGGTCGTGAAAATCCGGGAGATGTTTTTCATAATTTAGCTGACTATTTATATTTTGCTTCTTCGCAGTTATCTGAAACCAAAGTATTCACTTCCTCTGCAACTCCGGGAAACCACAAGTGAGCCCTCTCACTGACTTGGTCTATTTAGAACATTATTTCATCGAACTATTTTTTTAATACTCTTGTATATTTCTTTCTCTCTAGTGTGGACCTGACAGGACTCCTGCCAAAGCCAGGAGTCTCTGTGGAGTCAGACTTGGTCGATGGACCCTCTGCCGAGGATCTGGGCCAAAGCCTGGTTTTCACCAACTCCCACCATAATGGACGTACAGCCACCCACAGCTACGCTCACGCTGCCTCTGCTAGCACCACCTATGCGCACGCCGCACTGGTACATATGAGCACACCATCAGCCATCTGACACTGCTGCTTGCCAAATTTGTTGATTTGATGTACGCGGTAGTCCAAAACTAGGTATTAAGTTTATTATCTTTTTCGTCACAGTTACATTTATGAAAATCTAATCTGGTAAATGTTCAAACAGGCCATAATAACAAATAGCATCTGCAATTATTCAATAATATTTTAACTATTAAATGTGTAGCCAATGAAGGTTTAGGATTTCACCCCGAGGTTAAGATTTCAGAATAGGGGTTAGGGTTTCAAAGTAGGGTTTTTATTTTGTTAGGATTATGTTTCAAACCAGAGTTTGCATGTTGATTAACCCTTTAATGTTTCAAGTTTGGTTGTGGGTTTGGGTGCATGTGTTAACCTGGTGCAGACTCTAAAAGGTGCACTGAACCCCTTCCTTTTATACCATCCTTGTTCCATTCTCTTTTTCCTGACCTGCCACGTTCCATTCTGGCTAAATGTGTTTGTACGTGTGCTTGCGCGCGCGTATGTCGGGGTGGGGGTAAATTTAGAATGTGTTAGCTGCTTTTGCCTCAACCTGTAGTTATATTATTTTTTTATCATACTCAGTCTTCAGTCCCAGGTCTTGGATCCCTGAATGCACCCAAGCCGGCACCAGTCTCTGATGCCAGGACAGCAGATCAGCTCAACGGGCCTCCGCTTGGTCAGAGAGCAAGTCAGATTCCGGCTGCTCCTGTGACCATCACCGGTAGCGTTTCCAAAGATGCTGTGCCGCCTGCAGTACCCGCACCCGCCCCCTCGCCCTCGGTCGAAATCAAACCTCAGAGATTGGACAACGGACCATTAAGTGGTCTAAACAGTAAGTTATGCCACGTTTCCTTTCACCCTTTCTTCTTGGAATGGCACCACACCGCACGGCCTCCGTTGCTTTTCCATCACAAATGGGCACATGATCACCTAAACTGTGCAAGCTTGCACCATTCACACTATTTTTAGGGTAATTCAAAATATAAATTGCCGTTGTATGATGCCACAACATCGCAAAGTACAGTCCATATAATGAACACAAGCTTTCATATATTGACAAAGCTCATTTCTGTTTTTAAGACACTCATTGTCGACAGTCGCCATCAAGACAAAAATACATATTCCTATGTACCTATGTTTTGCAACAATATTGAAGCATACTTTTCATTTGTACTATGGTTGAAAGTGCGGTTGTGATTTCCTTGAGCCGGATGCAAAACTCGTCACTAGCGCTCATTTATTCTGAATGGGGCACTCGCTCTCATTCATTTGGTGACCTTTGAGTCAACGGCTCGTCATCCTCATTCTGCTGCATCTGAAGCCCTCTGCCGGCCACCAAAACCCACAGGCGGTAGGAGGCGGGTTCAAATGCACATCTCCTTTTAAAGAGTGTTTCATTTTTCTCTATAGTGGAGATGAAGCTTCAGCCAGAACCCTCTGCGGTGCTCAGCCAGCTATCACACAGGCACCAACAATCTTCCATCCTTCCCAACTCAGAGCCTCTGCTTCTGTCCCATTCACACGCACCACAAGTGCCCACACCACCAGGTACGACTGCGTCTATGCTGTACACAATTTTCGACCCACTAGGGCTGAACCTACTATCATTTTGGCATTGAAATCTTGATCTCGGCGGTGATTTTGTGATCATCAAAACTGCATTTACTGATCCCGCACTCGGTTTGAAGCAGTTAAGTCTCTGACAAATATAGAGTGAAAAAACATCTTTTACATTTATGTACAAAGAACATGCAAATGGCAAAAGTTTTTAAATGGTTAAAAATATTTTTTATATGCACCATTGCATCTTCATACATTATGGCAGGCAGTATTGTGAATTGAATCAAAGGCAATATCTACCAGAAAAATCACAATTTAATCCTTTCCTAAAATCATTCAGCCCTATTACACACCATTTTAAATGTCCAATTAGATTCCAGCTCCCTTTCTGTATACTTCAGGTCACGAGTCGTCAGTCATGCCTGCCAGAGATGGAGCTTCTCCGGGAATGAAGCTGCCTGGTCTGGACCCTCCTATCACAGAACCACCTCCTATGAGACACCTCAAGACGCAGAAGCGCAGAGTACCACCCCCATCGAAGGTGCCCCAATATATTTATGAAGAAGGTTGTCGAGTCAAGAACCCCCTGAACAAGTGCATTTCCAATAATACCTAATAATCATGTGCCTGGTTTGAAGTTCTAGATTTAACGGGTATCAAAGTAACGAACGACATGCCATGAACTTGTTTGTACAGCAAAGATTAATTGGTCACATGACAAAAGGGCACTCTCGCTTACCACTGTACTTGTTTTTCAATTTAATTTCGTTTGTTTAAATATTCACTTTGCAATTCACCAAAAATCTAAAAACGCTTACATGGGGAAGGGAGCCATGACCGACCACATGTGGGAGCTTTAAATATTTACGTCTTTTAGCTCAAGGTGCTAACAAAGCTGACGGAAGCTGATGTTTCGGCTTTGTTCGTGTTTTCATATAGCATATTTGGATGGCATAGTTCAGGGAACCAGCTAACCTGTTTTCCGGGGGTTTTCACTTGATCTTGGACATACAGGGGAATTTGACAATACTACTGCGCTGGGATAGGTTAACTCATTCACTCCCAAAGACATTTTTAAACGTCTTTTCAGACTTGGTCCAGAATTGGCTGGTACTGAATGAGTTAATAGACTATGGCACATTTCAACTTAATAAATTTGTGTTACTTTGCCACCACTGTAATGCAACAGTGTCATAAACGGAGGACCCACGGATTCAACATCTATGCCCATCTTGCAACTGCATCTATTGTTCCTTTTAAATACAATAACTTAAATATATATTAAAACCAAACTTCTTTGTCCTCAGATTCCCTCGTCGGCAGTGGAAATGCCGGGCTCGTCTGATGTCTCAGGCTTTAATGTTCAGTTCGGTGCACTGGACTTTGGTTCTGAGGCAGCTGCCGTCGATGTGGCCCAGAAGGAGTCTTCCCGGGAGCAAGCACCATTGGCACCTTCAGCGGTGGCATCATTGTCCATCCCCACTGCTGCCATGCCCACACACCAGCCGCAAAGCTTGTTTTCCAAGCCTGCGTCTGTGAGGTGTGTGTGACTTTACTGCATGTATGAGGATGTTACAACTGTTATTTACCAAAATTCCCTCCATGCTATCCGAACAGCGAACACATGAGCAGCATACCCACCATGCCAGATGCCGGCTTCCCCTCGCCGTCCTTGGGCTTACCCAGCACCACATCCTCGGCCTCCCTTGGCCTCCCTGGTGTGGTCCCACAGCCCTCCTCCACAGCACCAACCCCTGGAAAACGGGTGGAGAGTGCCGTACCCAGATCGCTGCCTCCCCACCTGGCCTTCGCTCAGAGCAAAGAAAGCCCGCCATCTGTTGGCGCGCCCCTCACAGTAAGGCTCGAGCAATGGTGCCCAACATGTGTGACCTGGCACATTCGTATGCCATGGAAAATTATCCAGTTTCACTTAATTAGTCCGAAAATTATTTTCCATAATTTCTGGAATACAAAACATACCTAATAAAAGCTGCAACAGCTAAATGTAGTCATATAAATACATTTGTACATATATGGGCCACTTGGCATTAATAGCCACTGAGCTCCACTTTGGAAAGAGAGCGGTCACACACATGGATTTTTAAAAACATTTACGTGCCTTTAACACTGTTGGTTCCCTCCTCCCTCAAACAATAGCGAATGCAGCTAAGTTATAAAGTGGCTTCCCAAAACCTCTCGGTCTCTCTCTCTTGTCACATGAGACTGATTCACCAATGAACTTCATCACGCACCAGTGCACATAAGGCCGTGGCAATGCAGTCTTTGGAAAGCCATTTATGTGTTTGGTAAATTGCAGGGGATGTCGTCTGTCGCCAGCGATGGTGGGAGTCAATTGTCAAACGGAGAGATGGATGTTGCACTGAAGAGATGGCTATATTTATCTCTCGTTCCGTAGCTCACTAAACTCAACTCAAAATTCTTATTTTCGCTCTGCTATATATGATATAAAGTATTTGCTCACGCACTTCCGCATTCCGCTCCTCCCACGAGTGTGCGCACTCCAACCACACACAGCAGATTCAGTTTGAGGGTGGACTTGGACAGTTTCATTCGTCCACTGTGCTCTGTTTGGTAATTTCATCAGCCAGATGTGACAGGGCTATGGGTAAATCTATTGACGGCTCGAAACTCATCAGTAAAAATTAATAAATGAACTTCCTCACATTTAAAGCCGCAGTGTTCAGAGTGGGGGGAAAAATAGCCGCTTATAGTCCAGAAAATATGGTACTACAAATAATCTTTACCTACACTGTATGCCAACTGTGTAGTGATGAAAGAAAAATTTTATGCTCTTAAGCTACGTGCCAGCAGGTGCAATTAACCTGTGTATCCATCATTACTATTAGACGTTTTTGAGATTTTTTTCCATTGCAAAATATGTGCCGTGGCTCAGCATCGGTTGGGGAAACACTGGGCTAGAGCGTTCTGCAACACACATTATGGAAATTGAGTGATTTTCATTTCTTTTTCATTTATTACAGAATGGTTACTGTGGCATGAAGGTCCAAAGCACACAGGACGGTAAGTTTTTGATGAGCGAACTCCTGTCAAATTCACATAATCAAAATCAATTTTTATTTTAGCCGTACCATCACAGAGAACTGTGAAAACAGAATCTCCGATGAGTGACGGTGGCCCCAGCCACCACACACCTTCCCCCACAGTTACCACCACCCACTCGGCTGTCCTTCCCTCGCTCAACAGGTAGAGAGAGGCTAAATTGTTTTATCAAGTGGGGAAATACAGGGCGTCCTAAAATTGTGATTGAGTGAAATATGAAACAGTCCAATGAAAAACACCAAGTATGGCTCCCGCGTGACATTCTTAATAGGCATGAGAATTTACAGGATTTTCCTGATTTGATTCTGTTTTATGATTCAATCTTTATCCATACTTTTTTTGGGGTAGGGGCGGGGTCAAGGGGATGAAACAAGTAGATTACCATCCACTCTGTTTTATTTCTTAATTGCAAGATTTTTAGAAGTAACATAACCTTACAAACCCAAAAGAGTACAATTACACATTTTTGTACGTGTATCCATGTAAGTTTGTTCTACGGAGTGTTTATTTTGCTATTTACAATTGATCAATTAAGCAATTATTTCATGAGAAATTAATTTTAAACAAACAATACTTTGGTTTCTCCAAAAAAAAAAAAAAAGCAAAATGGTGTCATATTACAGAACCCTAGAAAATATAAATGATCAAGGCTATATGTCACCGTCAGGTCATACTTTGTCTTTGGAAGGTGTGCTTTTGTCCAGAAAATGTTGGTTAAACACCAAACTGGATCATTTGACAGTGCATGCTCACTCGCTCACTATTTTTAACAGGACAAGAAATGTGAAATAAAAGCTGACAAATGTAAATGCTCATAATTTGCTTTACAGCCAGGTGAGCGGTTCTCAATCATCTGGACTAACCCACACATCAAGTTCATCTCTGCAAGTAAGTGTGAACTTCCTCCTCCTCACTTGAAACTAAATTATGTACAGCTCTACAAGTTTTAGCCTCATTCTTTCTTTGGCCATATTTTTCTTAGACAAGTAATGTGGAGAGCGTTGGGGGCAATCTCCACACCTTCTCCACGCCGTCCAGCCAGCCCCACAGTGCCACTCCCTCGGCTCCGCTGGCTGTTAGTAGTTCAAGCACCAACAGCGCTACGCACCTGTCTGGAGCCCCAGGACTGACCCAGAATGGCACCAATGGTGCTCTTTCAGCTGCAAACAGCCGCACTGCGCCCCTACTCACCACCACCGCTGGTAAGCTCTGCTAAAATTAATTGCTGTGCTGACTGTCTTGTTGTTCTGTATTTCTTAGCCTCCCTGAAAATTTTATAATCTCCCTTATTAAAAGTTGAAAATGTAAATTAATCCCAAACTATGATCAACACTTATCGTTTCAAACTCGTATTACATTTCACTTTACCGTAAAGGCCTTAAAACTTTGCTCCTCGACATACAAAAGTTGTCTCAAGATGCATCACTTGAGCATACTTCCTTCACGTGTTGGCATTTTTCACTATACCAAAACAAAAAATATTTCTGTAGTATAAGTACTTGCTATAAACCTGAGTTGTTGGTGCTCTTTTCACCCATTGAATGCCTGCAGGATGGTGAGAAACAGTGAGCGCACTGCAGGAGCTGCTCTCAACGGGTGGGCGGTTGTGCGAAGGGCCTACTTGAGAAAGTAGTTGGGTGGCGACATCTGATAGGTGACCATTAAACCTGGTTGTAATAAGGACTATTATGGAGAAATGTTGAGAACTGAGGTCGACTGGCAATTGGGTGGCGACATCTGATAGGTGACCATTAAACCTGGTTGTAATAAGGACTATTATGGAGAAATGTTGAGAACTGAGGTCGACTGGGCAGAACAAATATTAGAACATGAAAAGTACAATATTGTGGGAGCGACCACATTACTCTATGCCAGTGGTTCTTAACCTGGGTTCGATCGAACTGTAGGGGTTCGGTGAATCGGTCTCGAGTTCGACAGAGCCTCTGCCATACAGTTAAATAAAAAAACTTTTGTCTTGACATTTTATTTACTTTTTTCCTGTGTTTAATAAATGTGTTTTTAACGTCTTGAATTTGTTTAAAAATATATATTTTGTATTTTTCACTAATGAAGGGTTCGGTGAATGTGCATGTGAACTGGTTGTGTTCGGTACCTCTAACAAGGTTAAGAACCACTGCTCTATGCCATTGAGGCATTTATTTGAATAAATGTGGTGTGTTACCATCATATAAAATACATAGTTTGAATCCCAAAGTGATTTTCTCTTTCTCCCCCCCCCC
>CAAKHF010001148.1:2338-17779 GCA_901007745.1 Hippocampus kuda | reverse complement strand
TTTTTTCCCCCCCCCCCCCCCCCCCCGTGGGCGGGGGGTTAGGCATTAAATGCAAATACAACAATTTGTCGATGTCCCTCCATGATTGTTGCTTCAAAGGCCGTCTCTGCACTCGGCATTACAGCAGACTGGTGGGTGGCCAGGTTGGCGCGCCACATGAAAAAAAAAGTACATTTTCTTGGCAGATTTTCAAATAAAAGACGTGTCCAGAATATCCATCGTAAGTTATTGTGACAAGGGAACACGGCCAAAAGACTGAATACGTTTGTGCCAGCGCCAGCGAGTCTCTCAGTGTGGTCCTAGTTGAAGATGAGGCCCACTCGTCTTGTTTCGTGGTGCTAATGCTTTTATTCTGACAGGTTGCTACTATCTGTTTTTTTTTGTTTGTTTTTTTTCGATTATGGCTTGTTGGCTAGATAGACAAGTTATCCGGCAGCTTTTGTGAACAAATGACTTTGATTTGGATTGTCTGTGACCATTTGAGTCAAATGGTATTCGGTGACTGTCTAGAGCAGTGGTTCTTAACCTTGTTAGAGGTACCGAATCCAACCAGTTCATACGCATGTTCACCGAACCCTTCATTCGTGAAAAATAAACATTTGATTTTTTTACAAATTTAAGACATTAAAAAAACACATTTATTAAAAACAGAAAAAAGTAAATAAAATTTCAAGACATAAGTATACGGTTTTTTAAATTTTACGACGTACTATCACGACAGTCACTCGATGACGACTAAGCGAACTAAATTTCCCGCAGACCCGATTGGGCAAGCAATGTAATGTGATCATCTGCAGCCAGTGATGGCCAAGAGGGCGTGTCACAACTAATTGACATGTTGAGCTGGGGGTGTCTTACCCTCTATGGCAGAGGCCCCGTCGAACCACTGAGACCTATTCACCAAACCCCTAGGGTTCGATTGAACCCAGGTTAAGAACCACTGCGATAGAGGTTTTCAATTGGCAATGTGTGTTGTGTTTCAGCAGTCATTAATAAATTAATCTTACATTCTGTTTGTATTCAGTGATTTTTTTGGTTTTTACAGTTAATATAAAACATAAAGCTTAATTTCTCATCAAGATTCTGACAGGTGTTTACGAGACTCGTAATTCTGACTTACTTTTTGTTCAAGTAGTAGCAGTGTTATCTTCACTTATATTTTGTCAAGAACGGTGAAGGGAATCCCACTACGTTGTAAACTTTGATTACATTGCTCAAGCTATTCATTAATGCGCTGCGGTAATGTTGGTTTTCTGATGTATTGATTTGTTGCTGCATTTTTTTGAGCCTTGCAGAGGGAGGTTGGCACAGTTGTTTGGCTTTTAAGCACCATCGCAATGTTCACATAAAAAGAATGTTTCCATGCTGCCTTTTTCAAAATAATCACCTTGATAGTCGGAGTATAGTAAGCACAAATATACAGGAAATGTTTCTCCAGTAATCAGAGAATAAGAGCCACTCTCGTATTACAGTAATAAGCAACTGTAACAAAAAAGAACATTTCAGACATAATGCACATACCGTGGTACAGAGACTCGTTACACAGTGTAAAGATTCAGTGACATTGACATTAAAAAAAAAAAAAAGTGGATTAAAAAAAATTCCAGAATTTCCATGTCAGTGCAAAAGATTACTCAAAAACCTGCAGTTGCAGAACAAATGCATTCAAATGAATATTATGCAATACTGCAAGGATAAAGTCACAATATTGGAATTTGAAAACTCACAACATAACACCCCCAATGAAAAACAACACTGTGATGTAAAGTACATTGAAAAGTTAAAATGGAAAACATCATTTTCTAATCCTGGACTGATGGAAAATAAATAACGTAATAAACCGATTCAAATGACTAAATCGGAACAAAAGAAAAAAATTATTTTCACTTGATACTTTTTTAAAAAATTCTCATACATCTTTACAACTTAATTTTGAGCAAGACTATTCCCATAACTTCCTCACAACTGTTTTTGTTTTTCCTCCCAGTGTGGCAAAATTTGACTTTGTCGAGAGACACCTCAACCATTACAGGTAAAGTACTTTTATTAATCTTATATATTTGTGTAAAACTACGGCCGCAGTTCATTGCCATGCTTGTTTATTTGTCATGTTTACATGACTTAAGTGCGCTGGTTTTGTTCTGTTCCAGCATGTCATTTCTGTAAGTGAGGCGCGACACACATTAGCTTGCTTGGCGTCCTCGTGCGCTTTCTACGTTGCGCTGCGTCAGGCCTCATACGTTCATTAGGCTCGGATTGCAGACAGTGGGAGGAGATCAGGCTTTTAGTGGGTTGTAATCCGCATACACGGCCCTAATTTAATCTCACCTCCCGTGCCATCCCATTACACACTACGCCCACTGCATGCGGGATGCTCCCACATTAGACAAAGATGTTGGAGCAGCAGGAGTCAGCTCCGGAGAAAGAAATGTCAAGATGCAAGGAAATGGCAGGGCGAATGAAGCGCCTCAGGAGAAGATTTCAAGTAGAAGGGTTGAATGTGTTGATTTGATGTCACGGATACGTTGAGTGAAATCCAAAACAAAAGTGGCATTGAAAAGGATAATGCTGAGTTTTATTGATGCTCCCTGACTGGTATTAACGATAGCGACTGGCCTATATAGTGAGCTTGATTCACCAATCACGAGACTAAGCAGATGTGATTTTTTTTTTTTTTTCCCCAATGGGCAGGGTCAATATTATATTGTGATGACAAAAGGGGCAGTAAATTTTTTTTACCTGAATGAACTCTTGTTCAAAATACATAGACAGTAGTTCCTTTTCGGTATTAGAGCATTTGAGAGCTGATTGGGCTCAATTTTGCGTTTTGGTGTTCGGCGGCATGTGAACTTCCTGTCAGTGCTGTCTGCTAGAATTATCCAAGGTTGGCGTGAATGACTTATGAAGAATTGTCCCATTCCGCAGGACGACTTCTTAAAGTACGCTTGAAAAGGGTGGACATCTCATCGTACCTCAGCAACTTTCAAGGTAAGTTTGCTAACATTTATTGCGAGCTTACTCCCTGCTCATCATGCAAATGCTACATTGACTTGATGAGCTTTCTGGTCATTAGCGAGACATACATGCTATGCTTCTTTGTTGTCTCTAGCTTGATCTTCATATGCTGCAATACTATTGCAGTGACTTATATAATAATGATAATAATTATATAAATGTGTATATGCATTTACACTAATATATAAAATACCCATATATTTCTGTGTGCAAATGTGTACATACATTTCATTTCATTGGGAAAAATGATACAGCACTGTCTCATTATTATTATGATTATTATTATTGTTATTTTAAAAATGTATTTATATATTTATTTTTTAACAGACAACTTTCGATACACCTTTGTCCAGCCATCCCTAATGTTGGGGTCCAAAATGCAAAATGTCTTACGGGGCCTAAATGTCAACATTTAAATGACAGCTCCGTGTATTTTTAATGACCAGTCAGTGGATTTATTTATTTACATTTGGGTTGGACTCACAGGAAGTGTGAAGACGTTATGATGATGACTTCAAATGATTGTCAGCCATTCAAAAAGCCAACATCACCAATTAGACTTTAGGACTTGTTCAAGCATATATTTTCGCTTCTCACTTGTATCATTTCCCCATATACTGTCCAGCTATTTTGCCAAGCTGTGACTCTTGAACAAGTTATCCACCCATCCATTATCTGAGCCATTATCTGAGCCGCTTAACCTGCATCCATCAATTATCCGATCTTCAGGCAGTAGGCGCGGTACATCCGCCAACCCACGCAGGCAGAGGGAGAACATGCAAAGTCGACACAGGAACACCGGAGTCCGAAATTGAACCCTCAACTTCTGTGCCGTGAGGTGGATATACTAACCAGTTGACTACCGTGCTGCCTCAACAACAAGATAATACTTTAAAATAATTCTTTGCCTCTAAATCAATTAAAATGTAGCCCTAATTTGTCAAGATATGTAGAGCAATTTCACTGTCTATCTTTCGGATGGATGATCTTATATAGGCGGCACGGTGATTGACTGGTTAGCAAGTCCACCTCACAGTGCTGAGGTGCAGAGTTCGATTCCAGCTCCGGCCTGCCTGTGTGGAGTTTGCATTTTCCCCCCATGCCTGCATGGGTTTTCTCCGGGTACTCCGGTTTCCACCCATATTCCAAAAATGCATGCATGACAGGCTAATGCAGTGTTTCTCAAATAGTGGGGCGCGCCCCCCTGGGGGGGCGCAAGGCTTCACCAGGGGGGGCGCGTTTGACCTCGGGGAACATTTTTATTTTTTTACTGTCCTAAAATAACTTGCAGTTGCACCTCCACTACGTTAGGGGGCAGTGGCGCTCTCATTGGCAGAGTTTGCGCAGGGAGCATTCTCAGGGAGGAAATATGACGAGGCGTATGTAGAGCTTGGCTTCAATGTGCCTGCGATGGCAGACGAGGGAAGATCGATGTGCTTACTTTGTCTAAACGTTTTGGTCGCGGACAGCATGAAGCCAAATAAATTAAGGCGTCACTTAAAGACATTACACCCCAATCACGCTGATAAGCTGCTTGAGTTTAGTTTTTTTCAGCGAAAACGTGCCGAATATTGCCAACAATCGTGCCGCTTTGTGACTGCTACTTCAGTAAACTAATAATACTGTACAGGTCCCGGCTATTCATTGTGCAGGAGCCGAGAGTTGCTTTGTCCTGCTTCAAACCTCGCTTTGAAAAGCTGTGCATTGCAAAACATGCTCATTGTAGCCATTAATCCAGACATCATCTTTGATGTAGAAAAAAACAAAAAAAAAAACAAATTCTTTTATATTTTTTTGTTTTGCTGGTTAACGGGTTTTTTTTTTTTTAAATATTGTGCTCCTGAGATAATGTTGGTGATTAGTTTGAATGCATTATTAGTCATTGAGTTTGTCATTTTATTTTTCAGTATCGTATTGTTTGACATGGTCAGTCAAAAAAAATTTGTTAAATTAAGGATTCAATGTTATTTTTGAATTTCAGATGCACTTTAAATCTTTTCAGTTCCAGTAACTAAAGCTATTCTTTGTTGTAAGTTGGTCCCTAAAGTTGGTCCATATTTCTTTCTTTTTTTATTCTCTTATACGTTAATAAGGATACAGTGTTATGCAAAGGTGCACTTATAACAATTTTACAGAAAAATGATATTTATAGCCATGCGGGGGGGGGGGGGGACGTGAGATGTTTTCCTATTCCTTGGGGGGGCATGACAGAAAATAATTGAGAACCACTGGGCTAATGGAACACCCAAAATTGTCCCGAGCTGTGAGTATGAGAGCGAATGGTTGTTGGTCTGTGTGTGCCCTGTGATTGGCTGGCAACCGGTTCAGGGTGTACCTCGCCTACTGCCCCAAGATAGCTGGAATAAGCTCCAGCACGCCCGTGACCTTTGTGAGGGTAAGCAGATCAGATCATGGATGGATGGATGGATGAATGATGTTATGTAGTGTATATTTATTTTAAAAATGTCTGGGTGATAGCGCTAAAACTCAGTATTTATGGGTGGCCAGCGGTGCCGTGTGCCACTAGAAAACACAACTGTCCCTGTACTGAGCAGCAGCAGAATCACATCTGCACATTCCCAAGCAAAACAACAGCAGTCTGTTCTGGAAAACAAGAAAGGATTTCTTCTTCTTCTTCTTCTCCTCTTCTTCTGCTTTGCCAGCCGCTTGAAAAACACCATGTGCTACTCTTCTCAGTACTGTGCATGTGACAAAAACACATCTTGAATCTTGCAGAAACAAAGTAGAGTGGTGCAGTGAGATGTTTAATTTGTTTCCTGACCATGCCCGTGTCTCAAATCATTTTTTCCTACTCAAATGAATGGAAATGTCATTTTTCTGTTCTGGCAACCCTCCCCCGCCATCCCCCCCCCCCCCCCCCCCAAAAAAAAAACCCACACAAATGCTCATAATACGTTTCTAATCAGAAAAATCACACTTTATTATTGCACTTTATGTGTGTCATTCATTAGAATATCATGAATTCTAGGTTGGGATTTTTTTTTTGCTACATTCTTCAAATTAATGGACATTGTGTTGTCCTTCTAGTGTGTGCACCTTGGCCACCTGGGGATGGTATAGTAGAAATATAGAGACACACGAAGAGGTGTTTCACAACTGACCTACGCTGTGTTAATTACTGGATAAACTATTTGCAAAGGATACAAAAATATGCTTGTGAGTATTGTGATGTCTGTCTACCTGTGTTGCTCCATAGTTTGTGTTCAAAGGTCCATCGTTTGTGTTATAATTGTGTTATAATTATGCAACACTGATGCTATTCGTTAGCTTATCTTTGGCTTTTGGCCTTGTTTGTTAGCATTAAGCTAACCTCTCTTAAGCAGAGATATGTAGTGCTATACACAAAGTGTCGTTTTCTTTGTTTTGTGTCAACTGTGAGTAGCAGCAAACAGCTCGAACACCATTTGACGAGTCGTTAGGTCTTCGCTAAAAGGGTTCGGGTGATCGGTACATTTATAACCTACATCACGAAGCATCCCTCTCTTGGTTCCCTCTCCACCATGCTCGGCTCTTGTTTGTGTGTTCAAGTCTGCGTGTTGTTTTTGAGCCTTGACTATTTGGCACGACACGGAGGCTCATGCTGAGCTCGAGGTGCATCGATGCAATCTATTATTAGTATTGTCAGGATTGAAAATGAATCCAGACGCACTCGTGCCTCTCTGTAAGGTGATGCCTGCTAATCATTTGATCTGTGCCGGCAAGAGGACTGATTGATGCTCCAAGCGCAGATAAGCAGAACGGGGTGAGGCTCCTTGTTAATACGAGCAAAAGATGAAAGCTGGCATCCCCAAGAGGAAACGGCAGATCAACAAGGGGGTGAAAGAGATTTATTCAGATGCACGTGTCATGTTGACTGGGGGAGAAGTCGGGAGGCTCTGGGGGGGGGGGCAAGACAAAGAGGAGCTCATTGAAAAGATCTCTGAGGCCTTGACACTTGTTTGGGGTGTGGCCTACACCATTCATTGTCAGGAGAGCATTTTGACAGCTAGGGGAAGAAAAAGCTGCTCGTCAGCTTGAAACCAAAAAGGGCTACTTTGAGACTTGAGACGTTCCCTTTTGTCCGGTTATACTTTCACATCAGTTGCAAAGTTTTGAAAGGGCCATCGCAGAGTCGGTTTGGATTTACCATTCAAGAGTTCTAAGAGCAGTCGCGCATGCCTGTCCCATAACAATGTCTTTGACTCATGATGCTGAATTCTTTGAATCACGAGCCGTTCTTTTCCTTCTCCATAATTTTCTCTTGTCGTCATTCTGATACAAGTTGTCCTTGGTTTGATCATGCCGTATTTTTATGGGGCTGTAATTGCAGAGCTGCCCCGAGATGACTCTTGACCTGAAATACATCCTTGCCTGGAAATGATTTGCACTTCCCTATCAAAAGTGCCGGTGGGTGCAGACAGTCTTGTCTTTGATTTATGCGTCTGTCCACTGGGGGACAACAAGCCCACAAAAAAATGCAAGTGACAGCCCTGTAACTATCGCTTGTCATGCACTGTGTTCTTTGTGCTTTGTGGGGCGCCTCCGCCTCCCTGTGGGCCCCATCGACTTCCTTAAGTGTCACGATAGCGATTTTTAATAACAGACAACATTACAGAGGTATCGGGTGACATGTAGCCCAGTGTTTTGTTTGGCTGCTGTCTTGGTGTCCTCGATACTGTCGCAAGCAGTGTTGGAGGTAATTGACATTATCGGGATTCGAGTCTTGGGACATGCGCAGTTGCAGATGACCGCAACAAGACGATCCTGCCAGGGGGGTCAAGTCCTCCTGAATCTCATGACAAACCGAAGCAACGCTCCGGAAAGAAGAAACTCAGTTCAGGTCTTGAATGGAAGATTGGCTCCCTTGGGAAAGCGGTATGAGCTTTCAAAGTCGGATGACTGCAAACAGTGCCTGATGACACCAATTTGCACATCAAGGTATCTGGAAATGTTTTGGATATTCAATGAGCTGAGGGTCGGCGACACTTCAAGAGTAACAAAACATTCACGGAATTGAATTTCAAGAAACATATGCCATGCAAAATGTTCTTCAGTTCCAGTCGCGACGTGATGTCAAAAATATTGTTCAGTCTATGTCCTGTAATGCCCTCGCATGTGGGAAAGGAGAGCCGCAGCCACCATATGCTTTTCAGCCGTTGATGAAACACCAGGAGAACAGTCAAACGAAAGCGCGCACATAAGCTGCTGTCGGCACAACGCTCTCTCAGGTACCATCTGTCTCCAATATATGCTTTTAAATGTGACGTGTTCAAACATATTTTCGAATTGTTTAAAACATGTTTGAATACGATTTTCCCAAAAAGTTTTTCCATGGGATCGATACCATCAGATTTTCAACAATTACTGATGCAACGTGTACATGGATTGTTGTCTTCATGAGACGGATAGCGATACACACAAAGCAAAGGCAGCTTGCGGCCAACTGCTCTCAGCATTCTGCACTGTTTGCCTGCCAGATCTCGATGTCAAGCATTTCGATGAAAACCTCATCAAGTGGTTGTTTGGCCTCAGGAAAAGGTCAACATTGGCTCCCGCGTGGCCTTTACCATCTTCCTCCCTCTCGTTTTGGGACTACCAGTTCACTGGTTTAGACATCCGCATCTCGGGAGTGAACTCATGATGTTGCACCCCTTTGACATGTCGTCAACAGTGAGTTTCTTGTTTCGCTCCTTTACCGTATCACATTATAAAGTAGTCGCTTTATAAAAACATTTCACGTAGTCTAAATGTCAGTCCCTTTAGGTGTGAGATCGTGGATGAAGATGATGTGCACAGGAGCGATTGTCTGGTCATTCTATTCCATACTGGCTAGAAATTGCCGTTCGTCCCGGAAAATGTCATGCCCTTGATCTCTTTGGCGTCAGCAGGGATTGAGGGTGGGGTGTATGGGGTGGGGGGTGCCGTAGAGCATTTGCAGAGACGGGGGTCTGCAGTCGAGACGGGGGTCTGTGAGCCTCCGATAAGACTGCAGCCTTTCATAGGAAGCGTGGCCTTGCTTCCTCCCGCCAGTAGATCTCAGCTGCGGACTCCATTGGTGGTAATTGGATTTAGTTAGAGGCTCCAAATAGGTTCCTGATGATAATGATAACAGATGCGATGGGAGTTAATAAGCCACTTAGGGGTCCGAGGCTGTAGATACCCCTGGAAAGTTTCTCTTGATTGCAAAGCGGAACTTGACAGGAAAGCCACGTTTTCTTGACAATGTACAAGGAGGAATGTGATGCGTACGCTTCCCTCCGGAGGGATTATTGGGGAGGAATAAAGTTTAACGCTGCTGCAAGTGCGAGCCCAGTTCATTGGGGATTTTTAGAAAAAAACAGAGGAAAATAAACCGAAAGACATTGCCCCCAAATTAGCTAGACAGGCAAAACCCAGTCAAGAATAGCAGCAAACTTCAGCTCATTTTGTTGGGAGACACGACGCAGAGCAAAAAAAGTGGAGAATCAAAAGGAACCCATGGGAAAATCGACTCGCAGGAAGTGCAGCGTCTTTTAAGAAGCGGGGAGACCTGCCTCACAGATGCAGACAGGAGATGAAGGTGCAGAAGAGCGAGAGAGAGAGAGAGAGAGAGAGGCTGTGGAAGGGGGAGGGGAGAGAAATATTTTGCAGCAGGAATCCTGAGGTTGTCATGGTGACAGCAGGGTTAGGCGAGAGATCGGAGGTGCACGTAGCAACACCTTGCATGGTCGCTCTGACAGGTTTTCTCACATGCATGCATAAGATATCCGTAGACAGGATGCCGCCTCCCACCAACGCTCCTCATTCTGTCTCCCCAAAGGTAGAAGAAAGTCCCTACGTGACCAAATACTTTCATCCAGCGTCAGTGTTTGAGTGTCATCATTTTTGCAGACGATTGCTGCCAGTCTTGCTTCTGTTTCACAGCGTTGCTGCTTTTGTTGTGGTTGCTTGCTACTTCCTGACTTTGTTCCATTGCTGTTGCCTCGATAGGGCCGTTCTTCAGTTGCTCTCGGGGATCAGTGAAAGACTCACTGAGTCAACATGCAGAATGCTTTGCTCACCGCTGGCTGCTCATGGACAAGCAAAAGAGACCGTTCTCCCCCTTTGTTTCTTCCAATACAAAATCAGTCCATTACATCGAATCGAGCGAAGTTAGACTGTAGTATTCAGGGTAAATTTCATGCAAAGTAGTGGATTAATTGTACGTCAAACAAAATATATTTTTCTTATGTGATGAGAACATAAGTTCCCCACCTACATTTGACACTGTAGAGAGTAAGGTGGGTGGGACCTCATGTATTCTGAGTGAAGAGATTTTGATCCATCCTGAAGATTTACTCCCAGGTGGCATGGGAATGACGAGTTCCAACATCTGCCTCACAGTACAAATGTCGTGGGTTCGATTCTAGCTCTGGCCTTCCTGTGTGGAGTTTGCATGTTTTCCCCGTGCCTGTGTGGGTTTTCTCTGGGTACTCCGCTTTACTCCCACATTCCAAAAACATGCGTGGCAGGTTAATGGTACACTCCAAATTGTTCCTAGGGTTGATCATGAGTCCTGATGATCAACCCTAGGTACAGATGACGACTGACGGAACCCTTTCTTCAATGAGTCCTGATGGTTATTTGTCTATGTGTGCCCTGCGATTGGTTGGCAACCGATTCAGGTTGTCCCCCGCCTCCTGCCCGTGGGCGGCTGGAATAGGCTCCAGCAAGCCCTCGTGACCCTCGTGAGGATAAACAGCCCGGCTAATGAATGGATGGATAGATATACTCCCACTCTAGTGGCCGGTGGAGGCAGTTTCTCTCTGCCAATGTAAAGCTCTCAGCGTCTTATTTGAATGGCAGGCAAATCCCCTCCCCTCTTCATACAAAGTCAGTTAGCCATGCAATCAGTAGCCTGCCCCTGTGGGAAAAGTGACGGTTCTCACTTGTTGACATCAACATAATTTCCGCCCAATGAGTTCATTTTGCACATCTCTCAGTCAAGATGTATCACTTCAGCAGTATTTCCTTGACACCAATTACTACCTTCCAGTTAGCTCGCTAATGGGACAGCTTTGCTGCTATTTTGTGACATCTGAGTGGCTTACTGACAGAGCAGAAAAATACGTGAACAGGTCAGTTTTTCAGCGAGTAGCTTTCTGTTGATGGTACTTGATGCGTTAATCCAAATCCAGCAGCATCCCAAATTAACAGTCATTGATGTCGGACAAACTGGCCTGTTTCTTTTCTCTTAACTCGTCCAAGCATGTCTTTATGCACCTTTTGTTTTGCAAAAGGAATCTTAATTCCCCAAACTGGTGCAACAAAATTCCTTGTGCAGGTTTAAAATGAAAACTCATTTTAAAACAACTTGGCTTTGTAAAGCTAACACATCTTATTTTCTCTTCACTCCCTCTGTTGTTTATGTACTCACGTTGCCTGCACTCTCTTTCCACTCCCGGGATGCTTATTAGCAAAAAGGCACAGCTCCTGTCTTATCCCTGCAAAACGGCAGGCCTATGTTTCATTAAGTGAGGTGCACTTAAGGGGAAGTGCTGCATTGGCAGCTTTGGGCAAAATTAATGGCATTGCCTACAATCCAGTCGGACTCGGTTCATCATCTAGCGAATGCAAAACACTGCAACCTCGCCGGCACGTCGATCCGTTCATGCTGGTGCGATCTCAAACTCTTTTGTTGTTTTTGTCGTTGCTTTTGCTTCTCTCTGAGTTGCGTTTCGTGTTCCTTTGATTACCTAAACGGCGCGGTGTTTACACTGCATGTGATCTGCGGCAAGCATGACGGATGCAGTGACTTTCACATAACACCACGTGACTTTCTCATGTCCTCAACCAGCCTGCGAGTGTGAAGCTAAAATAAATAAAGGGTTCCTGGAGCCGTTTGGCCACTGCGGTTGGTCCATGCAAATGTGTTGTGAAACTAGCATGATGTGTGACCTTGCATTGCCAGCAGCTCTTTTGCCTGAAGTGCTGCATTGAGCCTAAAAAGGCACATGTTTCCAGATAGGACAAATTGTTGACACTTTCGGGTCCACATGGTCGGATGTGTCCCAATACTTCTGTTCAAATATTGCGACTGTGTTTCCCTCTTTGTGTATGCAAGGCAAATGTACAGTATGATATGACTGCAAGGCTCTGTAAGGGAGGTTTTCTCAAACATCCCCCAATTGTAATCCTGACACCAGTTAAACATAATTACCATAAAAACAAAATGTTTCCTATTTCAGAGAAAAAAAGTCACAATGTTAAAGCAACAAAATTGTATTTTTGGAGCTAACACCCTGAAATTAATATATCACCTTGTGAATTCTTTAAACCAAATTTTTTTAAATTACTGTATTTTGTCAAAAGAGCTCTTTATTTGCAAAAAAAAAAAAAAAATCAACTCGATATAAATGTGTCTTTTGTTCTTGAAATAAATGGGACTTTTTTTCAAAAATAATCCCGCCTTTCATATGACCCACCCTCCCACCCCTTGAACTATTACTCATTTGTAGATTTATGTGATGATCACATTAGAGTTTAATTAGCCTAAAGCTAAATTAGGGACGAATCGTTTGGTTACAGTGTTTGTTGGATCAGTGCACCAGGCCCCACATGAAGGTCTGCATTTAAAAGAAAAATAAGGTGAATTTGTCGATATAAGGACTTATTTGACTTATTTTTCCCCCCAACGTGGTCTCCCGGCACTGTCACACATGTTTCCCATCTGTGCACAAGCTTCCATATTCCCTCAGCGTAAAAATCTTTGGACTGATGGCTCAGCCAGTCACTCACAACACTTTTGACTTCATCGTCATTTTCAAACTTCCTGCCAACTACTGTGCACAACTAAGGCAGGTCAAGAAAGACATGAAGAGCAAACGCAGGGGTCATCAGTCAGAAGGAGACAATGTAAGGCCTCACACAACAGCCCAAACGGTGAAACAGCTGGGCTGGGAACTGCTCCCTCATGTTCACCTTATTTATTGAATGACCCTCGTCGATACATTTTGGCCCCGATTTGCAGCTCACAGACCCCCGTTTGAGGACATCAGCTATAAGGGATTGTTACCTGTTGTGTTGGAGGTCATAGGTCGCATACATACTCCTCCCCACTTGTCAGGGTGTTTGACGTGCCAATTGTCCCCATGGAGGCGGCGACGTGTCCTTGCATGTCACATGGGCTGTCCTCCAGCGCTCTATGAGCTACTTATCGCGTGGCTCCAGGGACCCCCCTCCCCCCTCCTTCTGTCTGGCTGCACCATGATGGACTGCAAAAGGCACCTGCAGCCCTCCCCCATCCTCTCTCTTCATTCAGCCTCGTGCATGTCCCGGCCCTGACAGCATCACAGTGCCTCGGTCCACGCCCATGCACTTTATGTTGTCCCTCCACCAATCTGCAGGATCCGTTTCCAAGACGACATTCATGGAACGTTAGCTTCTTGAAGTCTGGCGCTACAAAACGCAAACCTTTGTAGATAATGGCAAAAGAAACTGTGGCTCCCAAGGGGTATGTGTTGAAATAGGACATGAGCCAAGTGAAGAGAAGCAAAGCAGCAATTGTCGGCCACAGCAGGAGACAAGACAAGGTGACTGCTACTGGCTCCTCCTCGTCATTTCATAAAGTCGTCAAACCAGCGGGCACATTCTAAGCTGCACGTCCTCGTCATTGCACGTTCCTGCTGTGAATAATAATACGAGGATATGCACATTGAAGGGTTGGGGGTGTTTGCGCGTGTCCCCAAGGGTGTGTCATGTCATTAGCTTTGTGCCGCGGGCGCACAAGCGGATTGGCGCTACGACTAATGAAGCAAATGACGGCCACATGCGGTCGCGAGGCCAAGAACGTGAAGGCAAGCGCTGCTTGAGCATGCACGCATGCATGTGTACATACGTGCTCGCCCTACAACGGGACATCTCCACCACCGACAACACATGCACGCATTCGCAAAACTACATTCCAGTGCTGTTTACTTGTATGTACCGCCTTAATGCCTTGGCGTATTTCTACAAATGTTTCCCCTGGGTTTCCTTGTCTGTAGGCGCTTGTCGTGTCTTGGGTATTACCTCCCATTGTGCATGTAGGATATAAATCAGGAAAATGGTCCAATTCCTAAATCATAATAAAATGTAGGCAGTGTGTTGTGTACTCACCGGCATTTTATCCCAATATTATATATTATTCATGGGCAAAATGAAGTGGCATCACGATTGCATGTTACATACAATTCTTTGAACTAATGTTGTAATTTCTTTATATATATATATATATATATATATATATATATATATATATATATATATATATATATATATATATATATATAGATTTTTAGCTTTGTTTGATTTTTAACTGTCAATTATAAACAGGCTTCAGCCACAGACAGGACAATGAAAAGTCAGTCAAGAGGATGGACTTCCTCATCGTTAATCATTTGCCGGAAATCAAAGCGTGCTGTTTTTCTAGAGAAAAGAAGACTAAATTGCTGGTCTTGATACAGAAAGTCATCTCTTCAAACATGAACATAAATACAGCAGTTCATATCTCATCTGTGATGCATTTTCACATTTCGAGATTTTTTAAAAGGAAGTTGTGCTTTCACCCAACAGCCCCCCAGCCCCCGACCCCAAAATTAAGAATTAGAGCAACGTGTAGAGTGTTGATGGGAGGAACCTGTATTGATCATCGCATGCAAATGAGCCACTGCCCACCCCCACAGCTGGGCCAGTACGGATTACCGTTGTTATTTCGATGACGATCGATGGTGGAGCAAGAGCCATTAAAAATCCATTTTTCCGTCATCTCCTCCTTGACACACCCATCAGTCTGTTTGCTTTCGAGCCGATCATCGTACTGGTCACAGATGAGCTGGAGCCCATCATTGGTGACTTCACACAAGAACAATTTTGTGCTTGTTTATTGGGTGTGACTGCGAGATAATCCACCAGTGAGTGAAAAAAATGCGTTGAAATGCTGGAATGCTTTTATTTTAAAAGGCCCGACATTGGCCGATGCTGCCGAGCAAACCGAGAGGCTTGTGATTGCCTTGTGAATTGTGGAACATGTTTTGGCCTCTGTCGAACCCTTTTTTTACACAACTATCGAAATGCTTCGGATAAACATGCCGAAATAACGACAGACCGAGTCACCAGAACATGGCGCGGCGCATTGATTACCGGAAATGAATGGCCAAGTCACACGGGGGCATTCAAAAACCAAGCTTCTGCTGTGTCCACAATAAGAACACATGTCACTAACAAAGGCACTGAAATCATGACCAAGTGGGAAATGGACTTGAAAAATGCATCGAGTTATTCATTTGTCTGGACTTGCTCATGTGGTCATCGTCAAAGCAGCTTCCCACTTGTGGTCTGCGCTGAGCAGCAGCTGATGTTTAAGAAGCAGAAGGCGCGAGGAGCAAAGGCTGCAAGGAGAGATTAGTGGAGGTGCTGACACATGTGCTG
>CAAKHF010001143.1:2141-12565 GCA_901007745.1 Hippocampus kuda | reverse complement strand
TCTGGACCATTTTCTTCAAATTTCTTTTTAATGGGAAGATTCACAAGAAGAAGTTCTGGAGAGTAACGTTTTGGGACAATTTTTATATATATATATATATATATATATATATATATATATATATTTTTTTTTATCAGAAGATGATCTGGAAAATTCTATATTTGTTTTTATTTTGTGTTACCCCAGTTGTATTTATGCAAGATTCACTGTATTTATTCCACCTTTTTTCTGAAGTTTTCTGGAAGAACCTTTTTTTTTCCTTCAAAACATAGACTTGTAAAATACAGTGTAAGTATGAAACTCACCAAATTTTGAGGGCCAGCCTGACGCCAGCCATTTGTTGTTGTAGTGGTAAAGTGTGCCACACGGGGGTGCTCTATACATTCAATGATTTTGATTTTCCCCTGCAGGGGCTTCACGTGATAGTTTTATACAAGCTCCACCCACATGATTCAAATTTTAACAACATTGTCCATTTTTTTTGTCTACAGCCATCTGTGTGGCAGGTTACAACAAGACCTCAAAAAATGAAATTTTGGAGCTCTGTTTGCCCCAAAAGCTCTTTGCCGAAGAAAAAAAGGTAAATAAACCAATAGCATTTATAATGCTGGCTGTGACCTGTAGGGGGATTTTTTTTTTAAATTTAAAAAGTGTTTTTGCATTTTTGCTAAATGCTTTTGTCATGTTTTGTGTGTGTGTGTGTGTGTGTGTGTGTGTGTGTGTGTGTGTGTGTGTGTGGTGTTAATTCATGCGAGTGTTTGTATGGATGATGATGATGCATTCAGGGTCTCTGTGCCGAGCGGGATTTCAAAGTGCTCCACGGTGGATTTTCCCCCGATCCTGTCAGCGTCCTCAAACACATCCCAGGAACAAGGTGAGCAAAAAGTCCTAACTTCAGCATTTCTTGTCTTCAGTTTAAAGAATTTTTTTTTGCTCATTTTATTTTGAAAGGCTCATTGTGACCAACGACGGACTGACCTCTGACCTGCAGGTGTGGAACCTCGGGGGTGATGACAGCGGTACGTACCTTATGTCGCCCAAACTCTTCAGAGTTAGCATGATTTAGCCGTTAGCATTAGTTAACCGTTAGCTGACGCTGGTTTTGCATGCGTCAGACGTCATAACAAAGGTATCGAGCGTCCAGGGTTCAGTGGGAAGCACGGGTGGCGTGAAGATGGCAGCCCGAATCTCACCGCAGCCGGAAGTTCTTCACGGGTGTCGGGGCGGTGACGTCAGGCTGACGCAACTGACCACAGGACAGACGCTCTACCACCTCAGTAAACCTTTGGAATGCTGGTTAATTGTGTCGACAGTGTGTGGATTTTCTTTGTGACAGCAGCAATCGCTCCGTGATCCTTTTCTGTTTACTTTGGTCCGAACAGCGTCAACCTGTGAGGAGCGTCTCACCAGCTTGCACTTTGTGAGCAACGCCGTCTTCTTGTCCGCCTGCGCCAATGGCGACATTCTCACCGTGGACACCCGGACCTCGTCTCCTCCTCAACTGGCGCCCGCTCCCTCCATGCCTGATTCTGACGTGTGGTGGGCGGACGTGTCGGGACGCGGTGGGCTGATTCGCGTGTCCTCATCCGGGTGGGCGGCTGTGTCAGACCCGAGGAGCCCGGCTTGCATCGCGCGCCAGGCTCGGCTAGCGGTGGGCGTGCCGCATCGCGACCCGCGTGAGGTCAATGTGTTGTGGGCGCCGGCGCTGGACGACATCGTCGCTGTGTCAGGTCAGCACGTGAGACTCTGAGGATTTGCTCTAGTGCGTTTTAAAAGTTATTATTTTTATTCTTTTGTTTCTTTGTATTTTTATGTCTATTCTATAACCATGTGAAGCATTATATGGGTCCCTAGTTTATAACTAAGTTAGGAAAGTTTGCTGGAGGTCAAAATGCTCTGCAATGAACCAGTACAACGAATTTATTGGAATCGGCCATCTTTGTTTTCTACACGCTTTGCACACTTTGAGGTTGCACCTGCGGCAATCTGAGGGAGAGTATTCCAATTTCCCACCTTCCTCGAATGCAGCATTCCAAGACCAAAGGAAGTAAAGTTAGTGTTATTGGTCATCGATCTCCTGATGCCTAGTTGTGTGACAAACGTCCCTCCCTGTTTGGAACCAGTCGTGCGAAGTCATGATATAGAAAACCGAATACAAATGTGACGTCACATGATCAGCGTCCGTAAAAACTCGTGTGTCTATTTGATTATTTTCAGGTTTCAGCGGTGCGGTCCAAATCTACGAGACGTCCTCGTGGCAGTCGGAACCCCGTGATTACCATCCGCTTTTTGAGCACCGCGGCCACGCCGTGTGTTCTCAGCAGGGTGAGGGCGGCGCTGTTGCTGTCAATTGTCACCTTTGGCATCCCAAAGAGTCCAGGACACTCGTGTCGGCCGCTGCCGACGCTTCGCTGCACGTGTGGGACTGGATCCATCGATCGGACGCTAGGTGATATATGCGGGCTACACCCACGGACGGTTATCATAACCTGGACTGCCGGTCGCCTCTTGCGGATGTGGATTTAAAGATTCTCCCAGACTTATTTTGGTACAACCTTTGACCACGCACTGGCATTTTCGCCACAGAGACAAAAAAATAATGTGAAAACAGCGCAGGGAAGTCGATGTATTCAAGTTTGGCGAGCTGAGTGAGTGGCAATGTAAGATGGCCGCCGGTGGCTTCACTTCTCGCCACATCGAGTAGGTGGCATTGCCAGTGCAGGTTATTTGACTGTTGTAAAACGCTTCTATGTGTAAAAAGTGCTGAGTTGATTTTTTTTTTATTCTAATAAAATTAATTTCTTATAGTGGCAAAAATGGTTTTATATTAAAGTGTAATGAAACAATTGCAATAAAAAGTCAAACAAGCAACATTGAGATTTTACTTTTTTTTTTTGTTGTTTTACACAAGGAGAGGCCATAGCACAGTCGCTCGCTCGTACAAGAATTAATAGACTAGTAGTGATCGATCATCACAATTTACATTCTGATCGAAGCCCTTTTTTTTCTAGGCACCATGAAACAACATTAAAAAGAAAAAACAAAAACAATTCCAAGCAAAATCAGCCATGTTTTGAAGCTCCGTGAAATTTCATTGGTGCAGCATTCAAGGAAGTACGCCAGCAGTTAGTGTATCAACTTTACAATGCATCATCTCACAACCAAAAAAGATCATATAAGCACTCATTAACAAGTGGATTTGAATTGCTATCATGGCCCTTTAAGACATTTAACGGAGGGACAACTTTTTTTTTCAAGAAAATCAACACAGGAATAATAAGCACGCAAGTATCAAGGTGCACCTCATCACTGAAAAAAAAATCCCTTTTTTTGTTAAGCTGCATTCAAATCTCTCATTTTGTTTGAGTGCGACATATATTACAACCACATTTGTAGAGGAAAAAAAAATAATGTTCCAAAAATAGTCTTTTTAAAGATGTTTCAAAAATATTTTTTCCAAAGATTTCAAGAAAATATTTTTTAAGAATAGCTTTTTTTTTTTAGCATCAATTTGATGTAGAAAAAGTCTCACAATGGGAAAAAGTAATTGAGACTGAGGTCGTATTTTTCAGAGTAATCAGTGTGACAATTGTAGTCATTATTTTGAGCAAATTAGGCTCTATTCAAAAAACAAATTGGAGGAGGGGCGAGTCTAGAATATGTATATGTCATTTTTAGAAAATCCTGACTCTTAAATGAATAAAACTGATTTTGCTCAACAGAAGTTGTAAACTCATTTGAATAAATCTGTTTTAAGGGGAAGAAATGTCATCCTCATTCAAAGAATAAGAAGTTTAAAAGTATAAAGTCTGACTTCTAGTAAAGAAAAATTAGAGCAATTTTGATTTTTGTCTTTTCTACAAATAAAGGCAACATTTAACAATAAACCGCCTTTTTAAAATGTAGTTTTAAATTCAAATCTAAAGTGTTTTTTTTAATATTCTTTTGAAAAAAAAAGCAAGTAGTCGTATTGAGTTACATATAAAATGTAAAAGACGACTGCGAAAAAAGATAACTTAATCCTTGGAAGATTACGATATGTAGTGCGATTCTTTTTTTTCGGTGGGGCCCCGATACTCCTTTAACACAGACGGGTGATTAAAAATTCACTACGCATAACCGCACACAAATTACATCCATTCGTTTGATTAGTCATTCATAAAGTAGCCGCAAAAAAACAGACAAGCTTTTGTCCAACTAAAAACGGTTCAAAATTGACACCCACCAAATGTGGTTTCAAACTCATTTTGGGTGGCGTCAATAAAAACTGAGCGGCCCGCTCGGCTGGTGATGCGCGAAGCAATTGTGTCAGTCAGATAGACTTGAGGTTGGCCCGTCAAGTCCCGTTACGGTGCCTCCTCTGCCCGCTCCAAGAAGATTCGGACTCGCGGGTAACTTGAGAGAGTCACCAGCCATGTTGGCTGGCTGGCGTTCAAAAAAATAAAAGGTTCATTGTACAACCCTGGGTGTCGCCATGGAAACTGTTGCTACAGACAACGTTTTGCAAGCACCACATTTTTTTCCCCTCTGACTGAGGGGGCATTTTAGTGTGTTGGATGAGGCACGAAGGTGGAGGCACATGCGTGTTTGCCCCTCGAGTTAAGCAGCCACATGACATCATCATCATCATCTTGTAGAAAATAGACAGGAAATACTGAAAAGCAAAAACTGTGACGACAAGGAAAAGTTATTGTTTTGAGAATCAGGTAAAGGCTTGAGTTTTTGCAATACTGTTTTGTTTTTCCACTAAAAAAAAAAAAAAAAAAAATTCTCATAAAACAATCCTCAAAGATCTTTTTTCCCTTGAAAAACTTGGGGGCTTGGTGGGGGTTGGTAAAAGAGCTTAAATCAAGAGGACACAAAAAAATTGTCATATACATGTTTTTTTTTTGAACAATCAAATTTTTCCCAAAACTGACTTATTAGATGTATATTTTTTTTTCTTGGGAAAAATACCGCCCACACACACACATCAAATATGATTTTCTTAAAAGTAATTATTTTAATAGAGTTCTTTAAATTATTTATTCGACGAAAGAGCTTGATTTTTTTTTTTTTAAACTGTACATTAAAAAAATGTGACCCTCCCCCCCAAACAAATTTGGTTTGGGACAAACTGAAAAAAAAATGCAATCAAAATATTTCATTCACTTTTAAAAAATATATATTTTGAGTCATTTACCCATTTACAAATGACTTTCCTGAATAGAAATGCAACTTTTCAAATATAGAACTTTCTTGAAAAAAATAATTTTTTTTTATTCTTTTGGGTCAACAAAAATGAAATGACTTTTCCAATTTAGGAAAATATTTCACTTTATTCTTTTCTTAATTATTCTCAAACATACCATTTCTTTGAGAAAAAAATTTGCCCTCTAAAGACATTTTGGGGGGGGGAATAGTTCTCAGGGGAAAAAATAGCTGCTCTCGAGCATGACTTTCGTGAAAGAAATGCCTTTTTTTCTGGGAAAATTGACTTGAAATACAATTTTTCCTCAAAATGCAGGACCCCCGCCCACCCCCAAATAAAAATAATCATTTGACTTGAACAAATTCCTTTTTTTTCTCCTTTATTCTCGTAGTATATGACTTTGACCTCACCCTCCTCGTTGCGTGACGGGGGTGACCGCACTTGGCGAGCAAGCAGAGTCTCAGTTCAAAACGGAGTCAGTGCGGCAGGGGGTGGGGGGGGGGGCGCCCCCCCCATCCTCAGTCGCTGCTGTCGTCATCGTCGTCGTCCTCGTCCGAGACGTCGCGGAAGTCGCCGGCGCGCCCGCAGACGGTGTCGGAGCGTCCGCCGGCCACCAGCTGGCCGTAGCAGAATTGGCAGACGCGCACGGGCTTGGACGACTGGCTGGGCAGCAGGTACTTCTTCTCGGAGCAGGGCCCGCACACCACGAAGCCGCACTTGCGGCAGTGGTGGCGGCGGCTGACGGGCGTGAACTTGACCTTCTGGCAGCGCATGCAGACGGCCGCCTCCGAGTCGGGCACCCAGACGGCGGCGTGCTCGCCGGCGGGCGCCTTGCCGCTCTTCTGGAGCAGCTCCTGGACGCACTTGCCGATGTGGTTCATCCACTCGGATTTCTCGGTGGCGGTGGCGGCGTAGACGGCGAAGGATTTGGTGGGCGTCTTGATGAGCCAGCCGTTGCGCAGCTCGCCCTCGTCGGGCACCGTGTCGATGGTGACGCTCTCCAGCGGGATGATGTGCTGCTTGTTGTACTTCTTCTTCTGCAGCACGATGTTGCCGTAGACCAGGATGTCATTGAAGAGGAAGAACTGGCGCGCTTTGGGCTTCTTGCGGCACAGCTTGGTGAGGACGCCCTCGCCGATCAGCACGCGGCCCGGGATGGCCAGGGGCTGGCCGGCCGCGCCGAAGCAGCCCTCCACCACCGAGATCCGCTTGGAGTTGGCCTCGCTGTTGGCCAGGCGGTCCACCATCTTGGCCCGGCCTGCGCCCACATCAACACATGTCAGGATAGAACGCGAAATTGGCGATTTCAAACCGCCAAGGCGGTGGGTGTGTCTTTTCGGGCGTGGCTTTTTGAGATTTTTTTTTTTTGGTGGCACGATTCATGATAAACAGGCCTGAAAGTTTTTATGTGGCTTCGGGAATGGAATTTTTTTGGTTTGAAGCAAACATTTTGGTCGCATTTTTCCAGGGTGATTTACAAGAGAACCTCCTCCTTGAGATTTTATTCACTTCCTAAGAAATGCAAACCGCATTAATGAGATTTTCAAGAATGATGAGACAACTGAGTTTTCGTCGTCGCCCGTACGTAGAACCCAAATCTCCATCAGCTCCACACAGACGAAGCTTGACCAAACTTTTTAAAAGAGCCCGAAAAAAACGGATTTCAAGTATGACATCACTTTCATGCGCTCTACCGATCAACGTTGAGATTCGAGGCATGTTTCAGCCGAACCATTTTGTCTTCTTTTTCTTCACGTCCGCGAGCGTTTTTTTCCCCTCCTCTCTTTCTTTTAATTCACGTCAAGTTGTAACACAGATCAACAATCAAGTCGTCCGATTGGTTCGACGCACGTCCGTACACGTCTTCGGATCGTTGCGGATTGAGTCAAGGATCTCGTTGAAATCCACCCTCGTTTTTCTGTGCCTCAATATGAAAGGAAGGGCAAAGCACCACCAAAGGCAATTACTGATCTTTCGCCCTGGTTCTTTCACACACACACACACACACACACACACACACACACACACACACACACACACACACACACACACACACACACACACACACACGAAAAAGTGTGATGCATGGAATCAATGTCATGAAAGGATGAGTAATTTAATTTTGTTGTTTTGTTCATCCGATAAATTGGGTGTGTTGCATGTCGAATTTTGAGGGCGCGGTTTATTTATTTATTTATTTTTTCAATTTTGGAATGCGACATGCCAAAAATGTAGAAAAAGCTTTGTGAATACTTTCACACTCATATGAATACATCTAGGACGGCGACAAAGAGACACATCAAGGGATTTAATGAATAAAGAAAACAAAAAATAAAAATAAAAGATATAATTTGAATGAGGTCGTTTTACAACTGCAAAACAATGAGTTTTTGTTCACCAAACAGTCGGAGGGAAATTCGGCTCGACGCGCTGTGAAAGTGTCGAGGGCGAGGCGCGCTTCAATGATCGACCTGATCATCTGCCACCCCCCCCCCAACACTCCCTTTTCCTTTTTCCAGCACCGTTCCTTGTGTAATCATAATCCAATATGGCAGGGTGTATAAATGGCTGCAGATTACATGACGCACGTCACCCTTCGTCCATAGTACAGGAACTGCAACTTAACTGTGGCCTTGGTAACACATTCCCAAAGTGTACAGGCAGCCGCCTTTAATTCGACAACTCTGATTTGTCTCTTGTCATTGGAACATATACTTCTTTGTCACAAAAGTCATTCATGGTGTTTGCTTCTTTTATGACTTTATTGTGGATGAACAGAAAGGAGGAAGCACGCACTGTTGCCCCGCGCCCGAACACAGCAAGCATCGCTGCCTCCCTTGTGAAAACAGCCAATCAACCAACTAAAGGCCATGTTCGGCGTTTCCCCGCTCTCTGCTGTTCAGTCCATCATCATATTTATCTTGTCACTCCTGGTTGTGACGTCGGAAAACGTCAAAAGCCGACTTTAGTTGGAGGCTCGTTTGGGAACTAGTCGAAGGCGATTGCAGAGGATGTGTTGAGCGTAAAGCTCTTTGTAAGAGGCATATTTGTGGGTGGTAAGTAGCTTAGCAGACCCTGCCTGCATGCCAGCCAGCCAGGCTCCCTGGGGGGGTAACAACTTTTCTTTCTTGCAACTCAATCAGATGCAACTAACTTCCCTTTTGAAAGAGGAAGACGACTCATGAGGCGTCTTGATCACACTTTCGCTCCACTCCAAAAGCATGTTCATATTTTAAACAATAAAACACAGAATATTCCGGAAAGGAAGTCGATTGAGGTTGATCGAAAATGAAGATTGACTGTTCGCCAGCCAATCGATGGCCTCTTAACTCACATGTGCGACACCAAAATAGAGTCTGAAATAAGCCCTAATTGTCAGCCCACATAAACATAAGTATTCACACTGACATTCTCACCAATGGACAATTTAGAGTCTTACATGAAGCTGATTCCGCACAGGAAGCAGAGATTCGAACCCCGAACCTGAAAGCCGTGAGGCAGACCTGCTAGAACCACTAGCGTACCACGCTATCCTCAATTGTGATTAACCTTCCAGTTCAGTATTTCACAACAATCACTCTTAAACCAGCCCGAAGCAAACTTTGCTCATTTACACTGACACATTTGTTCAACGAAAATGAACTTAATACGTTTAATTCCAAATGAGACCAACTGTTGCTAACGTTCGGCTAGCCACGCAGGCTAGCCTAGCTTCGACAGAAAGTTAGCTCTTCGATTCCATCGCGGTTTGAAGTCAACTTTTTTTTTCCACTTTATCTTTTCAACACAAACCTAAAATCTATCGATCCGTTCTTGTTTTCCTCCGGGAGAGTTATCGAACGTTCAAAGTTCACCAGTTGGATAAATTGACACTCGCGCTCGGGTGAGAAAAAGTCAACGCTAATCGGCTAAGCTAGTAAACATTACATTCAAGTCACAGTTTTTCCAAAGTACGTACCAGACTCTCTTCTTCACTCTCTCTCTGTCTCGTTGTTATCCGATGACAATTAAAACGAAATGTATGTGGCTGGTGGAGCGTGTAAGGCAACGGGTCCCATCAGAAAGTGTCCATAAAAGAAAAGCCGAGCAATCACAAATGCATCACCGCAAGCCGCCGCCTGTTTGGAAGGTTACAAAAAAAAACACAACAACCGAGCAACCGAGCAACGCAGTGCCTTCAAGGTCTGTCGAGGGTCGGAAATCAGAATACAAGTTACATCAGGCGCATTCAAGTGACAGTTGAAGGTCGGAAAGCATACTACTCTAATTTTATTGTAGTTAAAAGCATGAATATGTTTTTAAACACCAAAAACACTTTTTTAATATGATGCTATTTTCCAAATTTCGACTCCTTCCACGTTTCTGGACCAACCAAAACCATTCAAAATTCAAAATCTTCATCTCATTCAGAATACATTGGGAATTATTTCCCTAATTTCCTAAATCCCTACTTTTCCTACAACTACACGTATTCCATGAAAATACAGTCATCCAAAAGGATTGTAGGTGCCTTGACATACAACTTTAATTTGTTCCGTGACCATGCTCATAACTCAGACTACTTGTATCTCAACTCATCATTCTCCAGTGAAATTAATGGATGGCCATTAATACAGTTAGATTTACACATTGATCAATGGCTGATCAAGTGCCTCATTGTCATGGCATGGAAAAGCAGTGCAACAATTTGATGGGATATATTCCAACAACTGGTAGCTTTGGTGTCAAATTTGGCAGGATTGTAGTCTCCTCATTTACCAGACCTTTTTCCCCCTGACTTATTTTTCTGGGCTAAAAGAGAACATGTGCTCGACGAGGATAACAGATTTAAACCACAAGAGAGAACACACAACCAATCAATGCGCTGAAATCAATGGCAATGCGGAACTATTCCAATCGAGCTCACCTGAATTTTGGAAAGCGCATCGAATTCTGCGTTGAAAATGATGGAAATCATGTTGAAAATATTATTCATCAATGTGACAATTTCATACAACAATTTTTTTAAGAAGAATGTGTGTGTGTGTGTATGTGTATGTGTATGTGTGTGTGTGTGTGTGTGTGTGTGTGTGTGTGTGTGTGTGTGTGTGTGTGTGTGTGTGTGTGTGTTTTAATCATGTATCCAGCCTTTATGGACACATACATGTGCAGCTGATGCAGCATCTCCCACAATTCAACTCCCCCCTCCCTCCTCCGCTCGCCAGCTTTCTTGCTTGGACACGCAAGTCCAAAC